>MU912708.1:0-32847 GCA_036418165.1 Cooperia oncophora
GCTGTAGGTGAAGTGATTCCTTCGCGCGAAAATGGGTTCTTCGCTTTTCGTGTGTATGATTCACTCATCCTAGATCTCCTCCAGACCAACAGGACTCGCATTAGAAAAACGTAGGATGTTCTATCAGGCTACGTCCCACGTTGGGGATTCCAGCAAGGGGATCGTATTTGGCCGCTAGGAGGAGGCGGAAGGGAGGGGGGAGGGGGGAGAGGTTGCATATATGTACTTTCGAGAAAACATGTCGGTTGTTGACTTTTGAAGTTTCAGGAAAGAAACAAAGTGCAGGAAAAGTGGTGGGAATTTGGGAAATTTCGGGTTGATAGGAAGATAGAGGAAGATTGTAGGCAGAATGGGTGATGGGGAAGGGGAGGTGGTATCAGAGGAGGAAGTTTCGACGGGAAGTCGCATTGAGCGGAAACTTTTCCTGGTGAAAGGACTTGCCCTGCTCTGTAGTTTACTTAACAAGTCCTTATGTGCCTCTATTGGAGTAGCCTCTTCCATAACCAGAAAAAATCTTGCTCAAGAGGAGGGGAACTTTTCAATCGCACCCCCTTCATTCCCTGATAAGTTTTCGAGGAGCTGTTCCGAAGTGCGGAAATATTCGAAATCCGCTCGCACATCCCTTCACTTCTTCATTTTTGCGGATGATCCGGAACTGGAAGCCGGTAAGTCCTCTGTAACAGGAAGGACTGGGATTTGTAAAGCGTTTCGGGTAATGGTTATGCTCTATAGATGGGGATAAAAACGTTTGAGGTTCAAATAAGGGAACGGAAATCTTATCAGCTGGGTCTTTCACTGAGGGGTAATGAAACACATTCTACAGTGATAGTTGGCAAACCTGCAGATTTCTGAAGGTCAGAAATCGGCAAAAGGCTGGAAAACAGCAGCGTGCGGAAATCCTTGTCGGAAGTCGAAACAAGACAATATCACTTTTTTGAGTGTAACGTGTTCTGCTTCACACGAGGTTGTTCAAACAGCTGGTGGCATCACTGAATCGAAACAGTGTGAAAACTGTCGAACTTTGAGTATCGAATAATCGGGTTAATTGCGTGTTAATTTGGTATCGATTAATTAATGTAGTGACAAGGCGGACACCGCGGCATCCGATACCGCGGCACCAACCCAGCAGGGAAGACGTGGAATGGCGACCAGTCCGCTCCCTCTGTTGCGAAAGAGGCACATCGTCAGTGAGGAATACTCAACTAGTGGGGGAGGGTGGTCGTATTTCGCATGGTTGGATTTTTGTCGTTTTTTTGTGTACTTAGGCACGCCAGAATACCCAATACCAGGGTAACAAGCATCGTTGTGCAAAAACATGGGCGGGGGTGCGTACATTTCCAGGGGACGAGGGGTGCTATATTCGGCTCCTTGAAGAGGGGGGGGCTGTGTGTGCCCTTTAAAAGCAATTTGCTGCGTTGGGAAAACATTTCTTCCTGGTTGTCGACTTTTCGCGTGATTTTTCCTCTTACCATGTGTACTAATGTGCTCCTCTCCCCCCCCCCCCACCCCCCCTCGAGGAAAATCTTTGGGTGAAAAACTGGAAAATGTGGCAAATTGCTAGTTGCTAGGTAGGTGTTGGGATGGGCGGGATGGTCTAGTGACTCCTTTCACGGAGGGAGGGGGGAGGGGGGGGGGGGCGTCGTACCTACACCACCATTTCACACATCACGATGCTGTACCCTGTACCCATCTGGGCCGAATCGCCGTTTTAGTGTACCTACGGCCAGCACGTCGTACAGTGGAATCTCCCCGCGGGAAAGGGGACGGGCTCGTATGTGCTCGTCGTTGGGAGAGGGAAAAACCTTAGCCTTTGAGAAGAATTTGCCGCGTCGCGAAAAAATGTTTTCTATTTTCGGTTGTCGACTTTCACTGTTTTCCCTGTTTCAAGTGCCATACCACCCTCCCCGCCCCTTCGACGGCAGTTTTTTTATAGGAAAAGTGGAAATCCCTGGAACATGTAGTAAGGAGCTGGGTATATTTAGGACGACGGAAGGTAGGTTGGATGAGGGGGGGGGGGTACAGCAGTGGAGGAGTGTGGCTAGGGGCGGTTTTTTTCCGAAAATTTTCCCCAGCAGCCGGCCCTGCTGCTAGATGATCGTATATTAGGGTGCGACCGACAACGCCTCCCAGCCACCTTCGTTTCGCCAAGAGGGGGGAGGTCGTACATTCGTACTTTGAATTTTTACTCACTGGAAAATGACCTCAGTGCCTTGACTGAAAGCGATGTCGGAGTCGTCATGAGTTCCGGAAATGTTAGAAACACATGAAGTGGTTTCATGATCGAAGTCGAGTGCATGGCTCATTCTTAAAAGATCGGCCACATAAATTGCTTTATCCTTGTCCACGGATACCTTGTCACAGGATTCCAAACATACCTGTATTTAAGATTGAAAAGAAAAAGAAATTGTACAAACAAGACGTGTTGCACGTACTTCTACCGTCAGGTTTACGTGGATGTGATTTCTTCCCGTGAATCTTAACCCTACTAACGAATGCAAACAAAGATCAGTCGAAGGGCAAATAAAATAACTGGTAAATAGAATGTGCAAGTGATTCATTCTGTTCAGCTTGGGAGGGGCATATTGCGCCTTCGTTAGTTTCTTCTACACAGTCATGTTTTCTAACAGTTCTCATTTTTGTGAGGCCTGTGCACAAGTTTAGGCTGCGAAAGTATGGTTGAGTCCCTCGGTTACAAGGATTCATAAAATGGCCTGTGCAAGCTCCACTGAGCCAAATGCTGCCCCCCTAAGCCGACCTGCTCCGCAAAGGCATGCTTAGCGTTGCTGGCATGAACCGGGGATAATTCCTTCGCCTTTCGCAATAGAGAGAATCCCATATGTTTCGTACTATGCGTCAACCAGCTGTCATTAGGAGATATCACCTTGCCTCACACACTTTCAGAGACATTAATTACTCGTTATATGATTGCCTTTTTACTGCAGTATGCATTCAGTTGACATTAAACTTGCAATATCATTAAGGAGGCAAGCATATACTCTGATATTAATGAATTGCACTTTTGCTGAACATATTTAAATTTCATTTCCTTCATTCCTTTTCACTACCGTATTCGTTCTCATGTAAGTATGACATTAAGGGCATGTCCGTCTTACGTAGGGATTTCTAGGGAGGGGGCCATAGGGGTCGTATTTGGTCGCTAGAGGGGTTAGTCTTTGCTCTTGGGGGACGTGTCTGCGGTTGCTGGCTTTTCTTCGCTTTTCCTGTTTCAAGCGGGCCTCGGCAGTTTTTTTTCCACTACTTTTGGGAATTGTGGAGAAAAAGTGGGATTTCTGAGAATAACTCTGGAATAGTAATAAGAAGTTGGAAAAATTTAGGAATATGTTAGGTAGGATGCGTGTGGGAATAGGGAGGGCGACATATTTTGCAAAATTTTTCCCAGCGGCAGGATGTGACCTGATCCCATTTCTACGACCAATTAGATCAGATTCTTCTTCATAGCCATGGCTATGAAGAAGATTCTTCCTCAGTACGACCCCCATCCCATAAATCTGTCGAGCGGGGCGAGAGTGAACCTTTCAACATGAACTAAGTAGGGGACCTCAGTACGACCCCCATCCCATAAATATGTCGAGCGGGGCGAGAGTGAACATGTCAGCATGAACTAACTAGGGGATCACTGTAGAAATAAGAAAAGTCCGTTGGCACAATGGTACTGTGCAACGAAACTTTCACCTCGATCAATATGGCTCTCTCCATTACTGCTTAAATACGATCCTCTTTCCTGGGAAGGCGTTCACAGTGAGCAATAACATTGACGTGTCCTGTGGTCCAGGGCAACGCATCTTACAAGTCCGATAACTCGTCCTCACCCTTACTTTTCCGACTCCCGTGATCGACAGGATACATGAAGGCACGTCTTCTAATGATCAATTAAATTTATTGACGCTTTCCGGCTCAGCGGTTCGCTGGTCCTCAGTTCATATGGACTAGCAGTTCCCACATTGGCAAGACCTGTGTATGTACTCCTGTGAAACTGCGGAAATATTACAAAAGAACCGCCTTTGTTACAGAAATTTCACATGGTAGCTTATGCAAGCTTCGTTAAGTACTATTGGGTGTCTCAACCGAGGCGAACCCCGCCGTGTATCAGATTGCCAGTGATCCGGACGAGTTGTCTTACTTGGCGAAGGCGTCGCATGTCTTGTCAAAACACGTCAATGCAATGTACAGTCCTCATCATTGCGGACCGGTGGGCGTGGCAGTGCGGCTGCATTTGGTGCGGTTTGGCAAAGTCGTTCTGCACCAGTTTTTGAAGCGGGCAAGTGCATTACTGTATTATATCCTTCGTATTACTCGTTTTCTACCACTTTTTGTCGCATACGCGTTTCAAAAAAGGCTGAGAACGGCTTCAACAGTGTGCGCACTCCTTCTGGCTGACACGCCCCACCGGTCCGCAATGATGAGGACTGTATCGCGCCAGAGGACATACCTCCGACAAATCCGCCGTTAAGGCACTCTAAGGGTGAGGGGTGCCCTTTGTACAACTCATGACATAATCAATTTCGCAAAAGTCGCTCTCATGGGAACAAGAGTTCAGAGGTACATTCCGCGAAAATCGTTGGGACAAAGCCTGCAAAACAGGGTTCCTTTTTAGAATTCAAACATCAGCTATCAACACAGGGATAATTGCAGACGTCCTAGCATATATCCATCTTTATGCTTCCGCCATGCAACTGACCACCAGCTATAGTTGTAGAGGTATTTGAATGCGTATTTTGTCTGCACAACAAATTATTGAGGCAATGGGTGCTCCGTTCAGCGGTTTTATGGTTTAGAACATTCCTGGTAGCGATTCCGGGGTAATCTAAAGCAAGTGTGACTCTCTCCTGGGAACCATTTATGAGCGATACAGCTCTTCAAGTCACTAGGGGTTCCCAGCAAAGAGGGCCGAATTTGGCTGCTGGTGGGAAGAGTGGTCGGAGTTGTCGTGAGAAAAAATTTTTCGATAATTGTTTCTTTCCTGCTTCATGTGCGCTGTTCAACGGTGGGAGACTCCCGCGGGGGGGGGGATTCGTTTCCGCTTGTCGCTTTGAGAAGAATTCGTATCTGGCCTTCATAAAATTTTTCCATGTGCGACGAAACTTTTTGAAGTGCTGACTTTTCGCTGTTTTCGCCCCCCCCCCCATCTCCGGAGGTGAGCGTCGTGGTCAAAGCCCTTAGAACTGCTATGTTCGGTACTTGAATTCAACAGCTCCCTTCCTCACCCGACCTCCTGCACAACTCGAAGGCAGTTTGTTGGAAAAAATGGAGAAATTTCTGAAAAAGCGGTAAAGAAGTGGGGAAGAGCCACTGAAGAGGTATAGGATGGGGAAAGAGGATCGTGCCAGTTGGGGAAATTTGGAGGCGAGGATCCTACTTTGCATAAATCAGCGACAAGACATGTCCTGACGGCGCATCAGGCCACGACGCTGTCACTGTCTTTACGCACGCCGTCTTGCAGTTAGGGAAAAATTTTGTAGAATACGACCCTCTCATAATGTCCTCTGGAACAGCTACCCCTTCCACATACCCCATTCTGCCTACCATCTTTCTTAAACTTCCCAGCCTATCCTGTTTTCAGTTTTCTTTTCTAAATTCACCATTTTCCCTCGAAAAAAAACTACTGTGCCGTCGAGCGGAGGGACAGGGTTGAGGAGGGAAGGAGGCTACACCGCAGTCGAAAAGGGAAAGCCCTGGGAAAGTCAACGAATCGTCCTCAGACGCAAGTAAGGCAAGTACTGCCACCCTTCCTCCAGCGATCAAATACGACCCCTCCGCCCCTCGTTGAGGATCCCCAACGTAAGACGTGTCTAGTCTCCACGTTGTCTGCAATATAGGATGATGTGTCTTATGCAAATGACTCATGTTTTCGAAAACCTGAGTTTCAGCGAAATCAACCTTTCTCTCCCCCCCCCGGACAAAATTATTTGGGAAGCTGTGGTTTTTGGAGTTTATATTGAGGCGGATTTCTCCAGATTGTTGACGACGAAGTCATTGCCGTAGGCGCTATAATCTGAGTGTTGAGCACCATTCAGCGTGATTAAAAGAGTTCACTCATGAGCCGGCACATGCTAATCGCACCAAATCGCATTCCCCCTAGCCCATTTGCACACCCTTAGTTGTTAGGGACGCAGAGTAGGATGTCTGGTGAGTCTGCACCATGACCGAGGCGTCGACGGCTCTCGACGGACGGGCAGGCTGGGGGCGAGGCCGGCTTGGCTGTGTCTCACGCCGTTCGAGGCCGACGCTCGCCTGGTCCAGGATACCTCCTTTCTCGAGCGCGGAGGAGCAGAGTAAGTAGGAGGAGGGAGTGCGAGGAAAGGGACACGAAAACGACGACGACAAGGACGAAGCTCTATGGGTGCCGCCTCGCATCGAACTCGCCCCCCACATATCGCCATCTGACGGCAGACAAGCTGTGCTTAGGACACGTGCATGTGCCCTCTTTTGTTTATCCCTCCCGCTTTTCCCAATCCTCTTTTGCCGTTGTCTAGTTCGGTTAATTTCACGTATCGACCTGCTATCCTTTTTTTCTTCCTCATGCCGGACGTTTTGCACTATGCGTTTGGTGCGGGCGCTCTGCTTTTGTTGTTTATTTTGTATTTTATTGTTATCATTGAGCATTATATCGCTCCCAATCCTACTTTGTAATGTTCACTACGTTGTTTTTTTTTCGGGTTCACGGCAACGCCCTTGACCTGCTGTTAGCTGTCGTCCAAGAATTCCCGCTAGCTTTACCAAGCGCACGACCCCTTCGTTGTTCCTCGGGTGGCCCTGCCTGGGCGGCCCTGCCCTCAATCATTGATGACGAGGTCATATCGAATCTTAGGGAGGAATCGAATTGCGGCAATTGTTTCGTTGAGTCACGCTCTACTAAAGCAATCAAGCCACTGCCTTTCTTGACATTCTACAGCCACAGAATTTCGACTCATCAATTTTTCTTGGTGGGCGTGTCACGTATTCCTTCCTCGACATATATAGTTCTGACCTACATTTGGCTTGCCTAGTGACCGACTAGCGACTTTTCGACTATCTAATCGAACATCCGAATTGAAATGATCCTAATCAGTTCTGACTAAATAGCCTGACTCAGCATCAAGCACATTTAGCCCTTCTAATTTTGGCAGCGCCACCCACATTTTGCTCCCCTCCGCTCTATTTGATATTGATTTCGGCATTACGCTCTACTGTAGCCCTTCGAAATACCAGCAGCTCATTGAATTTCTGACTAACAGACGGCTCCTAGGTCTGCTAAGTAGAAATCGATTATTCAAGAAATTCTGCACACAATTGTTCCACAGGGTGTATGATAATTTTGTGCGTCAAGATTTTCTTTGTGAACTATTCGTTTTGCACGCAAAGCTTCAATTTCGTCCTTTGGAGGCAATTATTCCTCTACGGTAACTATTAAAAGTAACTGTTTTTGAGAGTCAAGCAGTCCTCTGATAACTTCACTTTGAGGGCTTTGATAAGGATAATCCTTTTTTTTGAGCGATTTTAGTTTCAAATTCGAGCACAGCATAGCAACCCACTGACACTACTTCTTGATTGTCCTTCAACAATGGATCAGGCGCCAGTGTAAGATGGCGCGGCATTTCATGCAATACTTCGTAGTGTTACAGTAATCGTAATTTAGGGCTAATGCCGTTTGGACTCCAGAAATTTCGGCTCCGAGCTCATTTTCAAATTGCCTAAGTCACCAAATCCACTAAAAACTTGTATATAGGGGTAATTCAACATCCTGATTACGAGTATGACACTCATTCTTGGCGCTGGCGCCAAGAGAGGACACTACGATTACCTCCTGGGCTCAGCCTTAGCAGAGCGCAGGTAACCGTAGTGTCATCCATTAGCGCCAGCGCCAAAAATGAATGTCATATTCGTGATCAGGATGTTGAATTACCCCTATATACAAGTTTTTAGCGGATTTGGTGATCTTGCCACTTTTAAAATGAGCTCGGAGCCGAAATTTCTGGAGTCCAAACGGCATTAGCCGTAATTTAGCACAACAAGTGTTTTGCTTTGAGGTTTTGTTTTAACGCCATTTTTCTATTAGGTTGTTGCATAAGTTCTTATACACGACTTTTTTGTAAATATCTCAAAAACGAACCAGCCTGGAGATTAGAGGTATGCACCATCACCATTCACTACTCGACGCCAGCGCTCAGGCAGCTTGTCGATTCCATCCTTCCAGAACGACGGAGGCTGGGACTTGAAGAAGTCGTCGAGCGCCTTTCTGACCTGATCCTTTGTTTCGAACTTTTTTCCGTCCAGATAGCGCTGCAGGTGGCTGAACAGCCAGTAGTCAGAAGGAGCGAGGTCAGGGCTGTAGGGAGGGTGGGCGACCATCAGCCATCCGTACTTCTCCAGCTCGGCCTGGGTCGCCTTTGCAGTGTGAGGTCGGGCGTTGTCATGGTGGAAGTAGATTTCCGCATTCCTTCCACGAGTACGGTCGACGTGATCTTTCAATTTCCGCAGCTGGGTCACGTATGTGGAAGCGTCAATCGTCTGTCCCTTCTCCAGCAGCTCCCAGTACTCCATGCCTCTTCTGGACCACCAACAGGACAGGAGAACCTTTTTGGGGTGAAGGTCGGCCTTTGGGGTGGCTTCTGGCTGTTCTCCTTTGTCGACCCACTGCCGCTTCCTCACAGGGTTATCGTAGGACCCACTTCTCATCTCCAGTGATCATCGAGTTGAGAAAGTGAAGCCTCTTTTGGAAAGTGAGGAGAGAAGTGCAGGTGGTCACCCTCCTCGAGAGGTCATAAGCGGACAGTTCATGTGGGACCCATCGACCAAGCTTTGCTACCTTGCCGAGCTTTTCTAGTCCACGTGCAACCGTCGAATGATCATAGCTAAGCATGGTCGCCATTTCTCTGGTGGTGAGGTACGGGTCCTCCTCCACGGTGGAACGTAGTACTTCCAAATCCAACTCCATCGGCCGACCCGACCTCGGAGCATCTTCGAGAGAAAAGTCTCCTTTCTTGAATTTGGCGAACCAATTCTTGCATGTCATGTAAGAGATGACGTCCTCACCGTATGTATCCACCAGCTTGGTATGGGCTTCCTTTGCATTCCAGCCGAAATCGTGGAGCAAAACCAAACAGTGGCGCAGGTACGTTTTGTCACAGTGCAAATTGTGCGACATTGTGTACTGCAAATGCAAGCTCGGTGAGTGATAGCTAGTGTAATGAAAGAGTATAATGTACACGTCACGCACACGTGATGACGTAATACCAACATCCATGCGAACGAAATAGGAGAGGATCAAACACGTGTATAAGAACTTATGCAACAACCTAATACTTTTTTCATGATCCACAGTATTTGATGCGCTCTCAGTATTCTTTTATTCGGGACATCTTCCTCCTCCTTTTTTCTTTCTTCCTCCTTTGTTTTCCTCCTTCCTCCTCTCCTCCCTCATCCTTATATGCCTTCCTCCAGATGAATGTGCAGAAGGCGCGATAATCAAGTGTCCCTGGACCCTCGCAGCTAGAGAACATCTGGTTGACAGGAACCCTGTAACCTATTGTCATCACCTCCATACCTTCCCTAATCATGGCTTGGGCTTAGTCGGAACTATATTTTCTCTGCGGGGTTACCCTTTGGCGGCTCTCGTCGTCTGCGTTCTGAGCCTGAGCCTTTTTGGTAATAGATATACAGTCGGGGACGAGTGGTCCCCTGCCCCCCCCCCCCCGCCACCCGACTGCGTGAGCGCCGTTCGTTCTTCTTAGAACCTGGACATTTCCTATAAGACGCGTCTTTTTATTGTGTTTTCCTGGCCGTCTGCAGTAAGGGCATAATGGTTGCAGCAGTTTTGAAGGTCCAGAGTGCTGTGCATTAAATTGTTTCCTTAAGAATTTCAGTCATTAGAAGGTTTTGCGCTGCTACTACGAGAATGATCCGTTTGAATGCGGTTAAATGGCGCTTTATGGTCCCGTGCAGATGCCCTTTACAACGATACTTGCCCTTTTGAGTGTATATGTAGAAGTTAGTCAATATTGTGCTGGTTTTTTCGACATTGCAAAATGTGACTTGAAGTAGTAATTGTTGTGACTTGTGAAACTACATCTCTGATCTGTGACTCATTTTGTCAACATTGACACTCACCATTCTTTTCTGACTTATCGTTAAATGCGTCTCCGACGTGTAGGGGCGTGGCATGAATCGCATTATCAGTAATTTTGATTCCAGACTGATGAGTGATCGGAGATTAGCGTGAAGAAGAAGCGTCGTGACGTGACGACGACCACGACGACGACGGTGACGGCGACCAAAAGAGATCAACGACGATGCGAATCTGTGATTACTTCTTCGTCTATCTTACCCAGTTCTCTATATCATGGAATTTGGTACTCACCTATTGTGTTATGTACGATGTTTGTCACATGGAACGATCAAGTCCGATGAATTGCCGTGCCGATGGCAATTTCACGGCTCGTCCTATTCAATCCCTCTCCGACGATGCTGCTCAGAAACTCGAATACATCTGTCCTCACTTACTAGAAGGTAAGATCTTTCGAAAGGTTCCTCTTTTACTTTTGTACTTCTCATGCCTGTGCATGCGTTGCTTTTCCATTTTCCCCGATGCACGCGTTGCTTTTCCTTTTTTTTTCTTCCAGCCACTAATAAGGATTATCGGCGCTGTTCGGCATGGGAGGGGCATTTGTTTTTTCACCAACTTATAGTGCTAGTTCCTACTGAATTACACGTCTCACCTTTGTGCAGTCTACGTCGGAGATGGAGAAGGCGTGGCTGCGTCCTTCCTTTGAACGTCGCGTAGGATCCGCCTGTCATGGGACATCTCCATTAGGACAACTATCATCCTGACTTCTGCTGGACCAAGACCTTACTACAGCTGTACCTGAACGCTAATTTGGAACTAGAAGCGTAGCCGCTCTAGTACGCAATAAGCAGTGCGAGAACTGCCTACTCTTGTCAAATGTAACCGAAGCTCCTGCTAGCGCATAGCTTTGCGCTAAGTTGCAGGTCTCCAGAAAAGCCATCGGCAGAGATCCATGGGAATTAGCGAAATGCACCTCCGAGCCGAGCTGCGCCTGGATTATCATCATTAAATCTGAATTTTTAAAGTGTTTTTCTATTTTGTGACGTTTTTGTATTCTCGCTTTTACACTCGAAACCTCCTGGACTGTTTGTAAGCCTTAGGTCGCGCAAACAATGCAGGCGATGCTTCAAAATTGGTACTAGTTTTTGCGCGCGCGTAATCAATGCAATCGATTTTCACGCGCCAGTGGCACGGGTTGAATAGTGAGAGAAACGAAGTAGTCACAACTCATCTATTCTCCTTTCATTTTTTCTCATTTTGAGCAGCGTGTCAATATTGACTGCTCTGTATTACTTACAGGTAATGATGGAGTTTGTTGTTCGTCAGCTCAAGTGCTCGCTATGAGCAAGCAGTTACGACAAGCTGGTAGTTTACTCGAACGGTGCCCATCATGTTATGATAATTTCCAAAAATTATGGTGCGAATTCACCTGCTCACATCGACAACATGCTTTTGTGGAGGTTAGTCTCTTGACGAAGTTACTCTTTTTGGCGCTGTTCCAGTAAGGGGTGACATCCTGGTGCAGATCACCTGGAGTTCTTTGTCGCACGACTATGAACTTCTCTTCCTTTCGGATCACCGTTGTTTTTTTTAGTTTATTATAAAAAGGTTCGCCGTTGTTTCCAACGCCTTGGTGCTTTGCTCCATCATCCACCTTATTGGAATAGCGTCCTATTTTCCTGCTACTTCTTTCATTTTGTTCAATCTTCTTTTACTCATAAGCTTCTTGGATTGTTTAGTAAGCCAATTAGCCATGTTGCCCATTTTCTTATCACTATCACATGTAATGAGTAATACCACGCAGGAACAGCTGCTTTCATCGGGACTGCTGGTGAGCAACGATAACTGGTCGCACGCCGAATGATCGCCGATCTTTGTGCGTTTAGAAGTTTAAAAGATCAAACCACCTGGCTACTTTTAAAGACACATTATAGCACTGCGAGATGAGGGTAGTGGCTCTCAGATAATAAGTTCGAGTTAATGGTGAGGCGTTTCTGAAAAGAAAGCAAAAAAAAACCGCGGAGAGTGCTGTGAAGCTCTGAATTAACCTCTAATTCCGAGCACTGTACGAGCTTGCGGTCATTAAGAGTGACGGCAAACTCGTACAGTGCTGGCAATGGCGTCATAGGTCTGACGTAGCGAGCTCTCCCCGTGAGCACGAACTGCTGGATTCACAGACAATTTTGGATCAAAATGCGCACCGAAATGTGTGAAAGCTGTCGATAAATTTGCTGAGGTGGGCGTGGACCTCATGTCTAGGGAGGAGCACTTGCCAGGTCAGAACCCTCTGACGCCATTGTCACGCTTTTTCCGTGAAGAAAAGGTAGACTTAGATCTTCTGCGGATATGCTCATCCTGTGAGAGGAAGAACGTCCATGCACGTGGTGTTCGTACACTGTCACTTTAAGTAAGAAACTGAACGATTACATAAAGAAGGGAAAAGGTGTATAACATGAAATAAATCCTGTAAGTTTTGACTCTCAGCCAGTGTTCATTTTTCTCCGCTCATTGTCATTGTATTTTTTCAGATTTTGCAAGAGCTCGAAGTACCAGAAACGAATATATCATACGTTAATAAAGTACGATATAATGTTAGCAAGGAGTTTTCGGATGCACTGTACAATTCTTGTAAAGATGTAAGTACTGTTACTCAACTTCTTGTATATCCTTCTTTCTGCTCTTGTTTTTCTCAGCGTTCTTGATTGGCGTGGGTGAATGGTTATGTTTTCACTTTCAGAAGTTAACACGCTGCTTTTAAGGTTTCCATGACGGGGAGTGCTACAAAAGCGATCCGATTAATGTGTGGTAGTTTGAAAAAGAATGAAGAATGTACCATCGATAACTGGTTAAAGTTCATGGGAACTCAAAATCATCGAATTGGCATACCCCTTGGGATCGATTTTAATATCATTGATCCAACGGTAAGTTTTTCCCTTCCGTTCTTGTCCTTTTTTCATTTTCTCAATGATTGTCGCTCGAAATAGGCACTGAGCTGTAATGCTTCAGCTGCTATTTGACTCATACATATTTCTATGTTTTCTTCCATTGACGTATCTGCAAAATGTATGATTCAAGATTTATGAGCATGGGAATTAAGTTGTTCAACTGGAATTTCTCGGGCTAGGGAACGCTCTTACGTAGAGGGTGATACTTCAGATAACCGATCAATAAAATCTTTCACTGAAAATCCTTCACTTGTCACCCGTCACTGCCTCTTTCTTCGATATTCGATCTAGATTTCGATCGGAAAATTCCCTCTTGAGTAGAGCTGGCTGAAGTTTTGTCACCCGGGGTGGTTTAATTACATGACCATAAATATCACGTCCATATTGCTCGGAACCGCTGCTAGCCCGCGCCCTCACGCACTGGCACAAGAATATCTGATGTTTTAGAATCTTCTCCCCTGGGGTCGCTTGACCTCTTGAATACGAATTTTACGCTTGCTTGGCTTGAAATGCCCAAAATTTTCGCTACAGGCGCTGACGATGAACCGCCCGACTAACATCTGCGTCCATAGTGCGGTTGCATGGCGGCTTCGTTTCGCGTGTTCGTGCTCAGTGGGTTAGAATACCCACGAAGGCGAGCTTTTGGCTAAATGTAGTACAATGGGAGTACTCGTTGGAAATGTGGCCTGAATTCCGAAGAATGAGGCAATAAGGAAGCAAAGTTTTGGTGACCCTAGAAGACGCCAAAACTTTTAGTTAAAGAAATCCGAAAATTCATGTATTTTGTCCAGAGTTGAAAAAGATCACTTTGTAATGAAGTTCGAAGGCTCCCGGACTAGCTACTCAAGAGCCCTCTATTAATAGGCCTGATTACATCCACCAATCTAAAATGGTCCACTGAATTACAGCATTCGCATTTTATCTGCAGAATTTTGGAAAAAAATAACAGTCGGTAGTAGCATGGTTGTTTTTTCAGTGTTAGAATTAAACATGTATGTATTCTTTTCAAGAAATTTTATTATTTTTCACGAGAAATGTGACCACAGTTGATATCGTCGCAATCAGTCGGGGTGGTATCAAAAGGTACGGGATGGGCCCACTTACGGCGTTTTCAGTACCAGTTGTTTTCCTCCTCAGTCACTCACTAACCGGTCACAATTGTTAGAAGAGAGAGTCGACGGCGAGCTCATCCCGCCCCCTTTCGATGCCCCCCCCCCGCCCCGCGACCTGATGTGGCGTGATCGAATTGGCTATAGCCCCCGTTGGGATCGATTTTAATATCATTGGATCCAACGGTAAGTTTTTTGCCCACTTAACCGTTCTTGTCCTTTTTTCATTTTCTCAATGATTGTGTCGCTCGAAATAGGCACTGAGCTGTAATGCTTCAGCTGCTATTTGACTCATACATATTTCTATGTTTTCTTCCATTGACGTCATCTGCAAAATGTATGATTCAAGATTTATGAGCATGGGAATTAAGTTGTTCAACTGGAATTTCTCGGGCTAGGGAACGCTCTTACGTAGAGGGTGATACTTCAGATAACCGATCAATAAAATCTTTCACTGAAAATCCTTCACTTGTCACCCGTCCTGCCTCTTTCTTCGATATTCGATCTAGATGAATTTCGATCGGAATATCCCCTCTTGAGTAGAGCTGGCCGAAGTTTTGTCACCCGGGGTGGTTTAATTACATGACCATAATTATCACGTCCATATTGCTCGGAACCGCTGCTAACCCGCGCCCTCACGCACATGGCACAAGAATATCTGATGTTTTAGAATCTTCTCCCCTGGGGTCGCTTGACCTCTTGAATACGAATTTTACGCTTGCTTGGCTTGAAATGCCCAAAATTTTCGCTACAGGCGCTGACGATGAAACCGCCCGACTAACATCTGCGTCCATAGTGCGGTTGCATGGCGGCTTCGTTTCGGGTGTTCGTGCTCAGTGGGTTAGAATACCCACGAAGGCGAGCTTTTGGCTAAATGTAGTACAATGGGAGTACTCGTTGGAAATGTGGCCTGAATTCCGAAGAATGAGGCAATAAGGAAGCAAAGTTTTTTGGTGAACCCTAGAGAAGACGCCGAAACTTTTAGTTAGAATATCCGAAAAATTCATGGTATTTTGTCGGCAGAGTTCAGAAAAAGAATCCAGGTCTTTGTAATGAAGTTTGCGGAAGCTCCCGACTAGCTCACTCAAAGGCCACTCTATTTATCGGCCTGATACATCCACCCAAATCTAAAAGTGGTCCTCTGACAATTATCAGCAATTCGCCATTTTATCTGCAAGAATTTTTGGGAAACAAAATGAACAGTCGGTAGTAAGCAGATGGTCTGCTTTTTTCAGCTGTTAGAATTAAACATGTATGTTATTCTTTTCAAGAAATTTTATTATTTTTCACGAGAAATGTGACCACAGTTGATATCGTCGCAATCAGTCGGGGTGGTATCAAAAGGTACGGGATGGGCCCCACTGCACCGGGCGTTTTCAGTATCGAGTTGGTTTTCCTCCCTCAGTCCGCGTCAACGTAACCGTCACAATTCGTTTAAAGGAGAGAGTCCGACCGGCGAGCTCATCCAACGCCGCCCTTTCGAATGCCCTCGCTGCCCCCGCCCCGCCCCCGACTGATTGGCGATGGGACTATAACCCTGTAAGGATTATACCTGCTTTGGCTTAACTAGTAAAATTAAGCTCATATTGGTTAGAGATGACGGCAGATCAATCTGTATGGTTCTGTGAATGGCGGCAAGTCAGGCTCTTTGTTCATTTTAGAGTGGATCAGATATCGAGCTCGGCATTACTTTGCATGACTGTTCCGAACCAAACAACCATGCCATAATGTCACCGCACCGATATGGTCGTCGACAAGTGCATCAATGAACAGGACTGTGCAGCTGTGGCAGGTTGTGGAACACGCTATTTCCCAGAAGATGAGGGTACCAAGGTGAGATTTTTTTGTGATTTATTCGATGTACTTTTTTTAATTGGTGATTTTTTGACGCTACTGTTTGAAGTGGTGGGGGATATAGGATTTAATAGTTTATTTGGCTGTTCTTCCTGTTTCGTGAAAATGATTTTGTCCAACGCTTTTTTGTTTGTAAAGTTATTTGTTATTGAGGTAACGCATAGCTCGGGCGGCGTGCTCCCTAAGAGATCCATTGCTTTTTGTTTGCGGACACACTGCGGCAGCTTTCGATGCTTTTGGTGATCGAAATTTGGCCTCGTACTGGCAAGGTGGGCCTAGCTGACGGTGGGATGCACTGGAGACTCACAACATTAGGGCATGGGCTGGTGCGTGATTTGCACGATGGCGCTGTTTGTTGTGAGGGCAAGGCGTGATCGATGTGTGCTCATGGGAAGTTCAAAGCGCGTCTAGCGGCATCTCACTTGCGTCACATTTCCGGTTCCGGAACTTTGTGCCTCGGTCTTGGATATTTGTGCTGGGAAGCAAATGCATGAATCATCAACATTCTGCAAGCGTTTTTGGATTTTCTTTCATAGTGATAGGGAGTATGTGAAGCTCAGGGGGTTGCGCTGACAGGAATGGACCTCCGGGGTCGAAAAGGACGTGGGAGCGCAGTTTTCCGGAGAAAACTCTGACTAAGTTGCATATAATGGCATAGCAGCCATTGTTCAATAGCGGCTTATGACTCAAGGGTGGTGCGAAACGCTGTGACAGCATATTTTGCGCACGGCGGTACTGAGTCATAACTCGCAGGTTGCTATGTCCCTAGAAAACCACCCCGCAAAAAGGGAATGTCGTGAGTAATCAGGAAAAGAAAGACACAGGGTAAATCAAAGTAGGAAGCCATACGGAAGTGCAAGGGGGTTGCCTGTTCAAATCAGGGTTGAATTCGGGGCAGTGCTTTTCAAGTCTGCGATCTATATGTGTCTTTCATGTGCTGTTGAAAACTATAGGCACATTCCAGCAAGGTGTGACTTTTTCATGACCAACTATTGGCCACATGGTGAGGATTTTTGCACAAACTCTATAGCAAGGAGCATTGGAGTGAGACGTACTTGGGGGGGGGGCGGTGGGATAGGTGAGGGGAGTAGCCTTAGCGCCTCCGTGCCCCTCCCTCTATGACTTAGGCAGCATTCAGACTTCGTCTTGAAGCGCGTCATGGTGATGCTTGAACCCTGCCTTAGGCTTCAGGCGAAGACGAGAAGCTATGTCGTGGGCCCTCCCTGCTGGACAGGGTACAGCATCGCGTTCGGGTTGGGTGAAATGGTAATGTCAATGAAGTCTACTACCACCCCCCCCGCTGTTTATCGACGGGGAGGGGGGGGGCATTCTGCTTTTCATAGATTTGCCAACCCATCTAGGTACCCTTTTTTCGAGTTGACACGTTTTAGGATGGTGGCTAGACGATCTTGCTCCAGCTTCACAAGCGTTCACAAGTTTTACCAGAGTGAGATTTGTAAACCGGAACCAGGGAAGCAATTATATACAAAATGCCCCCCCCCGTCGATAAACAGCGCCGGAGGATGAACCAGTTCTATAGGGAGAAGCTGGATCGCTGTTGTGATTCGAGATATCGTGGGTGTTCTGAGCCAAATTGCTTTATTTTCTTGAAATAGCGCAAAATTTATTCACTGTTGATTCAATATTTATATTTATTTATTCATTCCAAGCTATTCAGCATAAGAATATATCCGTTACACAGTCGGCAACCAGTCCCACCCTGCTGGTTTCATGAGACAGACCAATACTCTTTACTGTTTCTGTGCACGCCTTGGTTTTTCAGGAAGTATGCCAAGTGCTAGGAATGGGCTGCAAAGTGTTTCTTCTTTTTGGATCATTGTTCATATTTGCCGGTGTACTTATATTTATGGGTTTCTTGCACTTGTTTCATAGTACTAGCACCAGCGATTCTGAATTGGATCGTATGGATTACAAGGTAAGGAAGATAGTTAGTGGTTCTGAACTTTTCTGGTGGATTCAATGAATTTCAGAGTGTTAACACAAATATGGGTCGGATTCGTACGATGGGTGCGTGGATTCAGGACCAGTTGAAGTATAATGGCGAGATGTTCGGACGAGTAGGTTTTTTCAGTTGTGGAAATTTTTTAGTAGACCTTTTCTTTTCAGACCAAGACCTTTTGACCAATCATTTTTCAAATACTGCTGTAGTGTCTCGCGCAAGCAATTGGCTATATGTGCGGATGCCGTCTGTGATTGGTGATCAAACGAGAGCACCAATCGCAGGTGCACTCCGCACTGTGTCCAGTTGTAGATCAATTTGCTTGAGTGTAAGATCTAATCACCTCCCAAAAAAAGAAGTCGACTTTTCAGTTTGTCGTTCAACATGCATGGTTTGCGTTTCTTTTTGGCTCCTTCATTGCGGTTATTTCAATATCTGGAAATGTTTTCCTGAAATTCTCCAATGATCCGTTAGAAATGTGGACCTCAGCACATAGTCTAGCACGTCAAGAGAAACGGGTTTTCGACCAAATGTTCGGGTAAGTGTACCTTGTCATCGTTTCAGGTACCGCTTTCAGGATTACCTAAATTTCAGACCATTCTATCGAGTAGAGCAAATAATTATGTATCCAAAATCTCCTGAACAAGTTATAAACGGTCCACACGGAATTCGGATGGGAGCGGTTTTCCATAAAAATTTCATGCGCGAGGTAGGTAATCGTTCCGTGAAATTTTTTGTTCATTCATTTTCACGAATATTTCCAAAAGGCAAATGATTTTCAGGCATTTGTCATTCTCTCTCGAATACTTGCCATATCGGCTGTAATGCCTGATGGAAGGCGTGTAACACTCGATGATGTCTGTTTCCGACCTATGGGCCACGATTACGACTGCCTTATCTTTAGCCCCACAAACTACTTCCAGGTTAGCAGTTCTTCATATCACTACTTTTTGCGATCTCCGGTATGGATGAAGAATAGAGGTCGTTGCAAATGATGCGCGTGCTGCTCTCCACGGATGCATTTATGAGAGTATTGAGTGCTGCACAAGACCAGCGCAGTAAACAAAGCTTTCCATCGCACAGTTGCTGAGGGTTGTACTGGAGCTATGGCCAGCGGTTGGAATCCCCTTTTTCGAGAAAAAAATCCCGGAGTGAAGACTCATGTTTATTTGGCTTCACGAAACAAAGCAGCAAGCAGGGCCGGCGTCGCTGAGAGTAGCGCTAAGACTGACTTTGAACAAAAAGCGCCTCCTTTAGAGGGAGGAGTCTAGAGAAAGACAGTATTGAGAAATACAGTTGAGCTAGATATCTGGGCGCCCAAATCGCGCGGGATTTCTACGCACCTTAATCGATACAAACAATGCGGGAAACAACTTCACACGAGTATATTCATGATCCCTGTGAATGAAAGAGCGTGTCACGGGAGCACGGCTCAGAGCGCGGTCAGATCAGACCCTGGTCCTCGCTGCGGTCCAAACCGCGCCGCTTCACATGCCGCATCCTTTGCACGGATCATGACTGTACATGATAGAACAACCGAAGATACAAATACGATTATGCAGTGTTCTTCACAACATTACAAAGGTAGAAGCATCATCAGGGCACAGCATTCGATGGGGATTTTGGTCGAGCTTTTACGACCCCCCCCCCCTTTTTTCAGGGGCTGGTACGACCCCCCCCCCATGCTCGTACGATGTACGTCGCATGCTTACTACCTGGATTGGCTGACTGTGGTTGTGGTTTATACTCGGCGAAAAAGTTGTCGAGCGGGGGGTATGTAGTAGCATGCGACGTACATCGTACGGGCGTACATAGTACCTATAACACAGAAAATTCATAAAACTCATGAAGTGAACCACGTAACTCCTAGCCAGAAATACGACCCCCCCCCTCCAAAACGTCCGCAAAGCGAGAAAAATCAACTATAAAAATAAATTTTTCCCAGCCCAAATACGACCCCCCTTTTGGCGGCCTCATACGACCCCCCATAGGGAATCCCCATCGAAACGCTGTGCCCTGAGCATCATAACTTAGTTCGAAGAAATCTTACAGATTGAAAATCTTAAGAAGTCATTTATCTTACTAGGGGCGCCTCATTTCACTGTAGAGTTGTGACCAATGGACATGTTCATGTACTCCTTAACCCTTGTGCTCTGTGAGTAGTATAGTTTTGTACAACTATTCAGGTTCTGAGGTATACTTTTTCAGCAAAATGTTTCATTATTGGATATCTCTATAACTGCCCATGTACCTCCTGCTCCGAAGGATGAAACCGACGATTTGGACTATTACGCTGATGAGACGGAGACTTCACAGGAGAAAGTTGAGACAAGGAATTATCTGAATCACATTTATGACTGCATGGAGTAAGCATTTTCTCACATCTCAATGAGTTTTCCTAGTAAACCAATTTCACTGCTATTTTTGTTTAGAAATCCTTACAACATTGAAACCTCCACCAACATGAGTTGCCTGGGTACGTTCGGTGGTCCAGTCAATCCAGAAATCATCTTTGGAGGTGGTTCTGAGAGTTCGGTGGTTAGTGTGATATTAATTTTAGTATATATATATATATATATATATATATATATATATATATATATATATATATATATATATAAGTATATACATATATTGGTTCAGTGACGTTTTGAATTGATGGTAATTTTTCAGTTAACCGACTCAAACGCCGTGATTATCACGATTCCGCTTAATGGCAAGTCATCGAATCTAAAAAAAGCAATGGCGTGGGAACAAGCGTAAGGGTTTCTTCTTCGTTATCATTTGGGCGCTCCTATTATGTGTCATGCTAGTAAAACCCACTCGTGCAAGCCACTATCACACTAGTCAGAGTACGAATCTTTGGTTCGCAAGTTTTGGCTGCACATGATACTTTGCTTACCACAGGACCGTTGAGGGTAAGTCATGGAAAAAGGCCCAACTCCCTATCCACCTTCCCTACGCAGACTTTTTCCTCAAAAAGCTGTCGTCGAGGGGAGGGTTGGAGGTATAGCGCACGTGAAACAGGAAAAAACGAGAACTTCCAACAATCGAAAACATTTCTTACAAAGTAGGTAAATACGACTCTCCCTCCTCCCTACAGAAACCAAATACGATCTCCTTGCGGAGATTGCCCACTTACAATGCGCCCTGTACCTTACTTTGAAAAAAGCGTTGTAGCTATAAGGATGTATTCGCTTGTAACTCTTAATGTTCTTACCATATGTTTTTTCAGGTTTATCACCCTGATGAAGGAGTATAAGCACGACGGTATTCAAGTGTCGTTCATGGCGGAAAGATCAATCTCGGTGAGATCTTTTTCGCGAAATAGTCGATAGCCAATGACTATGGGCACAACGAGTTTGAGGGAATGGCGATAATTGTCTCGGAATCGGAAGTGCACTATTTTAGTCCAATAACGGTTGTGCTCGAGCTTTGCACTTTATTCAAAAGCGTTTTTTTTTTCGAAAACCGATGTTATACCTCATTTCTATGCAGAGGTGTGCGGCGTGGCATCTTGCGTTAGATGCGCGCTAAAGGAAAGTGTAGGTATCGAACTGAAGACTTCCTCGAGTAAGAATCGGTCACTGGACGTCGGAAGAGAGCGCTGTGTCCGAAACGTCAAATCGCCAGCGATCGCAGAAACGATTAGATCTACACTCAGTCAAACTGATCTACAACGGATCGATGTACGAAATGCACCTCCAATTGGTGCTCTGGTTTGGAAACCAATAATAAACGGTATCAGCTCATACCGAAACACTGGCGCGGGATACTCTAGCTTGATTTGTCGAAGAATACATGAACTGGACTTTCCTGAAAGTTTCTACAACTGAAGAACATCCATCCTTTTCTATAGCGAGCGTTCTCCCAATAGCCGAACGATCCTACATTTTTCTATTGCCAAATCAAAAAGAGCTTATTTATTACATACACTTTTATCTGGTGTTCTATACTTCAAAAATATTGAGCTATCCCATCGTGGACTATCAGCGCAGCCTAAGGCGATATCGTTTCAGGACGAAATTGAAAGGGAGAATTCCTCTGATGTCTACACAGTTTTAATCAGCTGTGTTCTAATGATCGGCTATGTAGCCTTTGCTCTCGGACAATATATTGTAACGGACAATAACTTACTCTCGTTACTGGTACATTCGAAAATTATCGCTGGTGTTGCGGGTGTTGGTATCATATTGTGCAGTGCGGCAAGGTAACCATACTCGTTTTCAAGTTCTTGTTACCATTTCTGACTGTATACTGTTGTTTTCAAACCAGTAATACTGCTAGAGTTCTTTTAAATTGCGATTTTCGCAGCCTTGCAAGGAAACTAACCCCGACCGCTGACATTCAGAGCCCCATTTTTCTAAGAGTCTGTCACTAGCTCTCCAATTCCTTTCGCAGTCCTTATTCCTGCACTAGATACTCTCCTCAAAAAGCAGTGGGCGTGATTGTTGGAAGTACGAGATTGTTGCCATCGTCGTTGGTTGGGCGGCTGCAAGCAGGCGTTTGGCCTCACCCACCCAGCCCTTCCAAAAATAACGGCGACAACAGCCCGCCCCCAACAGTCGTGCTCACTACCGTGAGGGCCGAAAAACTACTGAAAAAGTACAGGGCGGGACGGCCATCTTTGTGCGGTGCGTTCCAATCATCAAAACACGTTGCTTCGACACCGAAAATACCATTATATGACCGTTCTCCCCTTCATGCGGAGGGGACGCAAATCCGCTCAATAACCTGTCCACGGACCAGAAATAAATGATGAGTGGGTAGTTGCCCTCTAAGGGTAATGTGCCTACACTTCAGTGAGCGCAGAGGACCGATACGGTTGACCCACTACTACGCATTTGCTGTCAAAGGAATAAGCTAGATTTAAATTTTCCTAATTTTTTTAGTTCAATTGGTGTGTTTTCCCTCTATGGCATCGGCACGTCAAAAGCAGCTCTTGTAGTACTTGTATTTGTAGTTCTGGCCGTTGGAGTGAATAGGACATTCATTATAGTGCAAGCGTACCAGGTTTTTATTTGTTCTCTTTTGATAATGCAGTACTACTGTGTAGTTAGTTATATTCAGAGATTGGAAGACACTACGGACCAATCAGTTGAGGATCGAATTGCTCGAGTTTGTGGTCAAGTTATGCCTTCGATGCTCCTGAGCACGCTAACAGAGAGCTTATGTTTCTTTGTAGGTAAGGTGTCGAACATTCCTCTGCATTCCAGGGACAAGAAAAAGTGAATCACGGTGGCAAGGGTTAAGAGCAAGAAACGAGAGACACTTTCACAGTGAGCGGGCCGTGCACCGATGTGGGCGGGGCAAGCCGAGAATTTGAGGACCGGTTTCTGTGCACTTCAGTAGCCTAGAAAAAGTGGATTAGGGTCAGGGAGAGGGTCACTTCCATTGTTCATTTCATTTTTGTTTGCTATTCTGCTTATTGCATGTTGTTTAGGTGCTATTTCTGACATGCCGGCAGTTCGTGGTTTCTCCTTGTTTGCTGGATTAGCCGTGATATTCGACTTTGTCTTTCAAGATACGATTTTCTTAGCAATTTTTCGTCTGGGACTGTAAGCGTGAAGAGGTGAGATTCTTGAAAGATTTAGGCAACAAGCACCGTTCCAAATACAGGGTCCCGTTTGGCTGGGGAGCCACCCGATTCGTTTGTCTTGAAATTCACCCCATTTGGGCGTATGAAGTAAGTGTAATTCACGTTTTCATGAAATGACTTCTTGTCGTGTAGAGATCTACTGGGGCCATATCTGCACCTTCAGTAAAATGACTTTTATTGGGTTGATTCAAAGTCATCGGACATTTGAAGCCTAAGGTTTATTACCGCACAAAAATGAAACAACCGCAGCTAGTCATTTGAGATAAAAGGATAAGGATAAAGTCTTCGCCGTTGATCAATCCCTTTGTGGGATGCGGCACGCATTCTACTTCCATTCAGAATCGTAGTGGCTTATTGAATGCGATGTGGCCTATACAATGACTTGCGGTGGCCGATGTACAAGTCAGTGTTTTATCCTCCCAGACGAATCTGGTACCAATTTACGTCCCGGAGGGTAGAAGGCTTGGTTGGCCTGGGCGGGAGTCGACCCGGGATTTGAACCCGGCGCCGCGCGAGTGGTAAGCGCGCCACTTGTCACTACACCACCTCCGCCTCATCATTTGAGATATGCTCCATTATTATCTATGGTCTTGTGCCTACGAGTGGGTAAATCGTAGAGGCCGTTCTTCTAGAACGTGGTGGGCTGGACTTCGAAGAATCCATCTAGTGCCTTCTCGACGTCGTCGTGAGTTCCGAATTGTTGACCGCTCAAATGGCCTTGCAAGTTCGAGAACAGGTGGTAGTCAGAGGGAACAAGGTCTGGAGAATATGGTGAGGGGGTGAGGAGAGGACAGTCCAGCCACCTAGCTACTCCACATTCGTCTCCCTTGCAATGTGTGGTCTGGCGTTGTCGTGCTGAAAGTACACTTCAGCTTGCTTCCCCATGTGTTCGTGAGGTTAGCCTTCAAACTTGTAGATGGACAACGTAGATGTCGGCAGTCACTGTTGTAACTTCTTTCAGTAGCTCCCAGTATTCTGCCCCGCGAACACTCCACCAGATGCATAGTACCACTTTCACTTTTTTCTTCTTCGGGTCAGGTTTCGAACCTTTCCTACTCTGTCGTCCTTTGCCTACCCATTAGACATGGCGGCGGAT
Source organism: Cooperia oncophora (assembly GCA_036418165.1). Taxonomy (NCBI): domain Eukaryota; kingdom Metazoa; phylum Nematoda; class Chromadorea; order Rhabditida; family Trichostrongylidae; genus Cooperia; species Cooperia oncophora. Next base: position 24,627 of record MU912708.1, read on the forward strand.
ATTGGAGTATAGTACCCAGCTTCCTTCCCCGGTGGTTAGGTTGTCCAGCCACGACTGCGTGCGTTCGAGAGCGGGAAGAGGAAGGGTCGTGTCGACCCTTCCGATACATGTCTGTTTGTAATAATGCGTGGTACCCATCGACCAGATTTTAGGACCTTTCCTATTGCCTTCGATCCACGGGCCACAATCGGCTGGCTAAAAATAAGCTTTGCGGACAGCGCACGAGTGGTTTGGCGAGGGTCCGCCTCCACCTGCTCCCGTAGTACGTCCAAATCTATAGTCGTTGGGCGCTCTGTCCTTTCGTCATCTGGTTGAATACTCGCCTTTCTGGAACTTAGAGGGCCAAGAGTAGACGTGCTGCGGGCAAAATGAGCAGATTCTCCTTATAAACATCCTGTAAGCAGAGGTGGGACTCTTTAGTGAAGGCCAGAAAAGAACAGAAACAACATGACGTAGAGGAGATGGTGTTCAGAGGGAATGAATTCAGGCAGCATATTAGAACCGCTACGTTCAGACAAATGTTTCAAATGGTTTCGTTGACCGTTCTTTTCTACATCAAACGAGGCTATTCGAACTGCCCGGGAGATTTGAAAGTTGGCGGTAAAGCTTTCTGAATGAGGACATCCACAAATGTCGGAGGACTTTTGAATCAACCTCATATTTGGTTAATTGTTAAATTGTAGGCCCTGAAATATTACATCTGGATCCTACCGGATTCTCCCCACCCCAAGCACCCTACGGTTGGCTTTTGTCACAGGTTCGGGATAGCAAGGAAGGATTGAAATGATTGTCGTATTAATGGAGTCATTATCGCGTACTCAAGCTTGATCCTGTCATTGTACTTTTGCATTGCTTTCAGGAGGGAAAACCGGAACTAATGTACCACCGTAAACTTGACACGGAGCGAGTAGAAAGTGAGGGCTATATCTACGAAGTGATGCAAAAGTATGCCGCTCCTCAGCTGATGCGGAAATGGATGCGTATGACAGTGGTGAGTTTGGTTATGCTTTCTTACGGTATCTTATACAAAAGCCGTTATTCGGTACATCAAAATGGCTAGGGGTTCATACAACCTGACACAAGAAGGACCAGCATCCCCCAGTTGAGGAATATTGTTCGATTTTCGGTAGATGAGCACTAGTTGTGTGCCCTTGCCAAGGCTTCCGTAGCGCAGTCGGCAGCGCGTCAGTCTCATAATCTGAAGGTCGTGAGTTCGAGCCTCACCGGGAGCAACTGTTTTGCATTTGGGGTAGAACAATGAAAATGGTCATGAATCAGGATCATACACCATTTGGATCACTAGAAGTACTGGGGAGCAAATTATAAAGCACCACCACATTGGGATCCTATTGCACTGTTCCCTGTTTTTTTTTAGCTTATTGGCTTCAACTACATACACAGTCGTTATATTTCAGCTTGTTGTATTTATTTTATGGTTTTGTTGCTCGTTGTGCATTTTCCCGTTTCTGAACCCACAGGTTTCGATCAGAAAGTGGCTGTACCAGAAGTAATTTTTTTGTTCTTATTGGCCTGATTCAAAATGAATTTCCAATAGTGTTATGTGCAGGACTCGTACGTGTATCTCCATTTCAAAAATCTTGATCGCCTAATGAATGTCGGTCCTCCAGTATATTTTGTTGTGGAAGGAGAACTTGATATGCATACAAAGCAAATACAGGTTAGTAAAAAAGGCTAATTGTTCATTTCGTTCTTTATTGGATTTGAATTTTTTGAAAGCTTTTTTTGTGGGTCCAAAATTCGGCTTAGTTTCCAGAGGGAGCGGCTAAAGTGGGCAGGGTCACTTTGCGCAAGCTAGAAGGTGTATGTCATGGTCTGGTGTCAGTAATGCGCACAGTACTCGCTGCGGATGAAAGGGCCTGTCAGGTGGGATGAGTTTGGCATGACGCTAAACTCGTTTTTCACTAGTTACTGAGGCAGAAAGCGGCAGCACTGTATTATATTATTATAGCATGTATCATATCAGTCGTTTTCCACCAGTTGTCTCTTGGCCGCTCTAGCAGCTGGTGGAGAACGGTATTGGCGCCGCGCGAAACCATCGCGCAGAAACGCCCCTTCCTCCGTAAGGAACTAGACTGTAATGCTCGTGGGGTTGGCTCGTGAAGATCAAAGTAATAGTGCCTCTCATCCGCTACTCGTGGCCTGTCAGGGGTTGAGGTTCCGAGCTGCGAAAGTTCGTGGCCGAATGAGAGTTTTTTTTACACACTGGTTATCTTCTGGTTTTATGTTATAATTGCGCTTCACTTATAGGACAAGTTTTGTACGATTGGTGGTTGCTCAGAGAACTCAGTTGGTGCAATTCTCAACGAAGCTGCAGCGCATTCGAACAGGTAATTGCTCCTCTTTGAGTTTTCTATGTCCGTTTCACTTTTTTCTTTTCTTCAGGACGTTTATAAAGGGTAATGTGCTGAATTGGGTGGACAATATGATTCAATGGTTGAATAAAGAAAATGAATGCTGCAAAGTGTATAATTATGACACAAATGTATTCTGCCCGAGCAGCAGGAAAGATTGTGAGTTCATCAGGCCAGCTACGGCTCAGTTTGATTTCCCTGCTAGGTCACGTTCGTGCTTTGCGGTTTGAGCTATTCAGTAGTGCTATGTGGAAGTCATGCGGTTACGAGCGACCATGCTCGAGTGCTAATCGTTGAACCTCTGCAACAGTCGAAAGGCCTATCGCCATGGCGTACCAATCGCGCAATTTCCAATCGGCGACGCTGAATCGCTCGAATCTCTAGTATAAATGCGGTCTTATTGCACGTACACTACGGATAAGGTTTTTAGCTTATAACTGTACAAGTTGCGATCCGAAACAGCGAAATGGTCGTCCAACTGAGGAACCGTTCTATAAGCATCTAAAAGACTTCATGGAAGATGTACCGAATGCAAACTGCGTTGTTGCGTGAGTTAAACGACATTATTCATTTTTTTCGTCTGAACTTCTTTATAATAGTCAACTTCAGAGGCCGAGCCGCTTTCAAGGACGCCATTCATTTGAATCCACGTGGTCATGTGCAGGCATCACACTTCATGACGTATCATACACCTCTTCGCACGTCCCGCGAGTTTACCTGTGAGAAATTCGGATATTTACTTTTTCTCGATTCTCCACCAATTAGTAATGTTGCTTGTATGTACTTTTCGCGACCTACGCTTACTGCTTCCTTACGGTAGTTTGAGGACGAGTCCGTTTCACGCCCCTCACATCGCGCGCGGGGGATGAAGCGGCATTTCTAGTATCTCATTACCGTATCCATGGGTTGTCACTGGAGCAGGATTTGTGTTGAAGACAGCTCCCGCGATAAAAGTGTCATGGATAGTTGCTTTTCAATTACGAAACAGTAGCTGATAAGTAATTCTCCAAAGAAGAGAAAAAGCAAGAAGAGTTCTCAAGAACACCATAACAAGATCGCTCCCTGTCAGTCACACAGCCCTGCGGTCATTGTGCAACCCTGGCTCACAAATCCCTTTATCACATATCCCAGTAATGGATATCATCCAATGCAAAAAAGAATGCAGAAAACAACAAAAACACGGAAGAAAAACTCTTGAAAAGGAAAGGAAACTTTCAGAAACCAGGCGTCTGAATTTAAGGTTACGGTAGCGTGCATGTTTTAGTGTAGTGTGGTGCGTCGAGCTTTTGCACCACGAAAATTGGGTCGCTCGTGATTTTTACGCGTTTTACCTTGCGAGATGGGATGAAGTTGACTGTATGTGCTATTAATGAATAAAATGTAATGAAGGAAAGCAAAATTATTCATGGGCACGGTCGCGGTCGCGAAAAGGACATGAAAGCCGATTAATTCCTGCAGCCCAACAAGAACAACTGAGCGGCTCTCCGTCAGAGGGCATCTAGCAAGTGGGCGGTCCAACTGAGCGGGCGTTAGAACTAGAACTTTGAGCGGCTGTAGCTCGCTCCTCGCTCGCTGTGGAGTCGCGAGAGTGGGACAGTTTCTAGCTTGGGGCTGTACTACAAGGAAGGATGACCATGTATTACTTGAGCGCGGGGGCTTTCTTTAAATGACACCGTCCTCGACGAACATTCCGTTGGCAGGGGAGGCAGTCGGATGGCGCGATTGCTTTACATAGACATGTCATAACAAGTTACAGGTCAAGTCCTTCATGTAGGATGACTCGTTTTCAGAATTTTCAACACCCTGGGTTTTACTACTAATTGCGCATCGAAGACAGTTGCGCATGTTTCAAAGCTTTCTTGCAGCTAAGGCTCTCCTAATGATTAGTCAGGGAAATCCACTGGTTTGGTGTCTTGGACGAGTTGCTCTACTTGTATGGCACGTAGCATGACGTCCCTTAAAACGGCTGGCAGTGGTAAGAACGCGCCCAATCGACATACACCTGTTGGCATGCCTTCTGTCCCTGATCCCTTGAAAATGGGAGCGAGCCGTCACACAGCACAACTCGTACGCAGCGACTATGTCATCGACAACCACGCCCACCGGCGCGGTGACCTAGCAACGCCCCACGATTAATTCGCCACATACCACAGCAGCATTAGCTTCCTTTACAGTTGATGAGGGTGCGCAGGTCATACTAGGATGAGCGTGTTGTTCAACTGAAACTAGCGGAACTGCAAAATGAATCCCTTTTTAGCCGAAGAGCGTCCTCCACAGCCTTGGCCCCATCAAAGGTATCCACGCGCCCTTACTTCTACCCCACGTCTCTTCGTTGCATTGATTGGTCAACTTTGCATTGCCTTTCATTCGAATAAAGGAAATTCTTTTCGAATTTAGTGGCTATGGAAGGTGCTAGGAAGGTTGCTCGCAAGATTGAACAATCATTTGACGGCAAAGGTGCACGTCTTTCCGTACAGGTATGTGTTTGCTATTGTAACAAACTGGTTTTGAGATTTTACTATATCTGCTTCAGCGTGTTCTACGTGTTCTATGAGCAATATTCGACAATCATCTATGATGCCAGCACTCAGATCACATTGTCATTAGCAGTAGTCTATGCGGTGACGTGTGTTCTTCTTGGTCTCGATCCTGTAAGCGCTTTTATTACTGGTAAGCACTAATGATCGTCTGACGAAACTCATTTCTTTCCTCTATATGGATAGTACAAAAAACTACAACAACTTTGAAGACACAATAGGGAAGATTGGACATGAATGTTGAAGGCAGTGGGCACGATGGTTGAGGGCGGATGCTTGTCGTAAACGTCATTGGGAAGGGCTAGGTAGGGTGAGGGTGAACGCCCTTTCGCAGCCCTTCCACCGCTGGCAGCAACCACTCGCCTCCAACAATCGTACTCACTCCCTTGTGCTTTGAACTGCACGGCCTTCTCTCTGCGCATAATCTTATTGAAGTCCACGAAATATAGGTGCTATATAACATGTTTCCAGTTTTAATAATAGTGTGCATCCTTGTCGACATGCTTGGTCTCATGGTTCTTTGGAAAATCGATCTGAATGCGATTTCTGTGGCGAATTTAGTAATGGTTAGTTCTAGTTTCGGAATCAGTGTAGTTATTTGAAAGTCAATCGTTCTTATGCTCAGTCCTCAGTCAAAGTTCACAAAGCCTTTTATGCACTCATGAATTACAGTTGTTATCGTTGCAGACAGGCGGGGCGTTGTCAGGAGGCAAAGGGATGAGTCCAACCGTCAACTCTTCTCCCACTGGTTGTTCTATTTTTCAATCGAACCATATTGTTTCAATCCACCCCTCCTGACACCGCTCAAACTGATGCGACGATATTAACTACACTCCATATCGCGGAGGTGGGAAGGACGGGGCTGCGTTCTTCACCGAAAAATGTTGTGGCTGCATTTCCGGAGAAGTTTTTCGCCCTCCAACAAGTTTTTGTTCACTACAAGACAATTGAGGTGATTAAAGACACATGGTACGCTCAAACACATTGAGGGTGTATGAGACTATCAGCCCCCCAGCTGTCGATGTGTCGTGGTCCCCCGCCCAAAACTGCACGGGGCCGTGGGAAAGTCGTAATTCCTTGCTACGCCGCCCGTTTCGCAAACTCACGTTTTTACTAACACCGTCCGCGCGGCGCGGTCGCGTGCAGCTCTCTTGGCTTTTTGCCAAGTCCTGTAATTGCGCTTTGGAATACAAGTACAACGCAATTTCTTTATGCGGATAACATTTTAGGTTCTGCAAAATAAGAACCGAAGATGATGAGAGGGCTAGAACTCAAGAGCAACTGTGCTGCTTCTGCAACAGCCCTCGCAGGCCGCGCATTCCCACAAAACATCAAAATAAAAACGGCCTAAGCGTCCCACTCGTTAGTTTGAAGTATTTCTATAGCATTAGAGCCGGATTCGAGCCGGATCGCAGAAATGCACACGCGATTTTAATTTATTGCGTTTCCTTAGTTTTTTCAATTTTGTTTTATTTACATCTACATTCGTTGTTCTTCATTTCTAGCCTTTGTCATCTTCATCACCTTCTATTCGGACTTTGAAGCATGAGCAATACCTCAAATGTTAGGAAATTGCGTTTTGCTTGTATTGTCATGTTTTATTGTCATGTTGTCCGTTTTTGTCATGTTCTGTGGGAATGCGCGGCCTCTGAGGGATGTTGCAGAAGTGGCACAGTTGCTCTTAAGTTCTGACCCTCGTCATCATCTTCTGTTCTTATTTTGCAGCACCTAAAATGTTATCCGCATAAAGAAATTGCGTTGTACTTGTATTCCAAAGCGCAATTACAGGACTTGGCAAAAAGCCAAGAGAGCTGCACGCGACCGCGCCGCGCGGATGGTGTTAGCATAAACGTGAGGGCGGTGTAGCAAGGAATTACGACTTTCCCACGGCCCCGTACTCTGACCCCGTGCAGTTTTGGGCGGGGGGACCACGACACATCGACAGCTGGGGGCTGATAGTCTCATACACATTCAAATGATGCACGCAGCATTGTAGAGGTGCATCAACGTTTTCTGTGTTGTCTGCGTTCTCCACTGCCTACGCCTCTGGACTGCCACAGCGTATCGCCGCCGCACACACGACTGAATCGATAAACGCTCCTACACCCCTCCAGAGCCGTGATATGGTCTGTATATCGCTGCTTGTGCTTTTTGCGAAGATACTAAACCTCAAGGAAATGCTGTTTATTTTGTTGATTCCTTATTAATCTGATTTCAGTCGCTTGGAATTTCTGTAGAGTTCATCGTCCATATAATACGGATATTCACGCATTCTGTCCGTCGCACCCGTATTGAGAGGGCCGAGGAAGCGCTGGCACAAATGGGATCCACCGTGCGTTTTCACTACTTCTTTACTGTTCTGTTCAATTATCAGTTTTCTGTAGGTGTTCTCGGGAATCACATTAACAATGCTCGGAGGGACGTTGGTGTTAGCCTTTGCACATTCCCAAATCTTTAAAGTAAGCTTTTTCTCGCTGTAATGGTCTCCAACTACCAATTCACTCATGGTTACTGTTTCAGGTCTTCTACTTCCGAATGTTTTTGGGAATTGTAATAATTGGTGCATTGCATGGGCTGATCTTTCTTCCCGTAGTGCTTTCTTTCATAGGTAATTGATTACTGAGTATTTATATGGGATTTATTTTCTGGATTTATGTTTCTAGTGAGAACAACGCGAATGTAGATGTAAATAAAACAAAATTGAAAAAACTAAGGAAACGCAATAAATTAAAATCGCGTGTGCATTTCTGCGATCCGGCTCGAATCCGGCTCTAAAGCTATAGAAATACTTCAAACTAACGAGTGGGACGCTTAGGCCGTTTTTATTGTCATGTTTCTGTGGAATGCGCGGCCTCTGAGGGATATTGCAGAAGCACCACAGTTGCTCTTGAGTTCTAGCCCTCGTCATCATCTTCGGTTCTTATTTTGCAGCACCTAAAATGTTATCCGCATAAAGAAATTGCGTTGTACTTGTATTCCAAAGCGCAATTACAGGACTTGGCAAAAAGCCAAGAGCTGCACGCGACCGCGCCGCGCGGACGGTGTTAGTAAAAACGTGAGTTTGCGAAACGGGCGGCGTAGCAAGGAATTACGACTTTCCCACGGCCCGTACTCTGACCCCGTGCAGTTTTGGCGGGGGACCACGACACATCGACAGCTGGGGGCTGATAGTCTCATACACCCTCAATGTGTTTGAGCGTACCATGTGTCTTTAATACACCTCAGTTGTCTAGTAGTGAACAAAAACTTGTTGGAGGGCGAAAAACTTCTCCGGAAACGCACCCACAACATTTTTCGGTGAAGAACGCAGCC
>MU912709.1:7629-18171 GCA_036418165.1 Cooperia oncophora
CCTCACCAAACCATCACAATTGACAACTTTTAAGGAGCACTACCAAAAGGGAAAAGTTTCGAGCTAACTCTGGACTGAATTTCCAAGAGTAAGGCAGTGAATGGAAAACAGCGCGTCTCAAAAGACCTCCTGCGAGACTGGTAGACCTCTGAGTACGGGCGAGTAGTACGAAAGATATGGGCAAAAAATCTGCAGAACGTAGTTTAAATCCCAGTTAGTGGTCATACAAGAGATTTGGGCGCGGTTCGGCTTAGCGGGGGCAGCCAGTGGCTTGTATAAGCGACAAGACATGTACTTCCCTGTAGTATAGGGCACCCTTATACAGTTCGCAGCTTCCCAAGAGTTTACAGTTGTTAATCTGTTAGTTAATATGTTTAGCAACAGAAACTAGCCAAAGCGCAGAATGCTCCCTCCAACCGGACAGCGGCAAACTTTTTGGAGCCTGGCCTCCAAATCTTCCCTTCAACCCGATAGTCCCTAGTTTCTCTCTCAAACTATGCCAATGCGCACGCAAATGTTATTGCTCCCCCTTTGTGTACCTGTAGTTTGTCCGACCGAAATGGACAGTTTTGCAAACTATTGACGGGGTGCATTGCGAAAACTGCCCTTGAAATCTGCTCTTTTACGCGTTAGCGGAAGTCTGTCTCAGCGTTTGTTCCAAGGTTGCGTGAACGTAGCAATGGAGATTTCGTATCAAGATTGATAATGAATGAATCGCGCTGTCCAAAAATGCGCAATCTCTCTTTATTGCACGCAGAATCGCGCTTACAATAGATAGCTACGTCACTGAACCATTCAAGTATGACCTTGTCCTGATACGGTTTTTTGAGGTAGCGCCACAAACGTACCATGAAGAAAAAGCGTCTCTTCTGACTTCAACTGAGCGGGAAGGCCAACAAAGGGCAAATTTTTTCCTGCCAAATAAAAGGTGATGCGCTCATCCGAAACGGTTTTTGACTATGTTGCTTCTTTTGACGTTAGGTGCCTTAACGAACACAGCTCAAGCCTTCCTGTTTGGACCAATGTGTGGTTGTGGGTGAGTGTTTTTACGTTCTATAAAGAATTATCCGCAGACTAAACTACTACTAGATTTTTTTCAGAGGCTTATCACTGCCATCACTTCCTCCGTTGCAACTTCCAGGACTCGGCTGTCCTCCTCCAGCTTGTGCACCTCCTCCTCAGCTAGCTTTACCGTGTGCTCCTCCTCCAGCTTTGCCGTGTGCTCCCACGCCAGCTTGTGCGCCTCCTCCTCAGCCAGCTTTACCGTGTGCTCCTCCTCCAGCTTTGCCGTGTGCTCCTACGTCAGCTTGTGCGCCTCCTCCTCAGCCAGCTTGTGCTCCAGTTCCAGCTCCAGCACCTGTACCTTATGCACCAGCTCCAGCTCCAGCACCTGTACCTTATGCACCAGCTCCAGCTCCAGCACCTGTACCATATGCACCAGCTCAACCGGCTCCACCCGCGGGATACAGGACTGCTCAACCGCTTCCTTATGTGAATCGCCCAGCTCCTGTAGCACCTCCGTCTGCCAATTACGAGGTTGCTGTGTATCCTCCGGTCAAAGAGGCTTATGTCGAAGCCGGGAAGATTTAGGGAACGTTGAAAAAATCACTTAATGTATATATTTTAAAAATAAAAAGATTTTGAGAATAAAGACTTGTATTTTGAATTTTCCGGGAGAACCGCGCCCGAACTTCTCGGAGTTCAGTGGTAGTGCTGCAGTGGCCGCGGCCACAGGTTAAAAAATGCTGAAGAGTCGAACCCTCAAATTGGCTACTTTTTGGATGCTGTGCTTTCGGTAAAGAATTATTTTATTATTATTGGGTTTTTATTCCCTAAAATCGCTCAACGATTCAATGAGCATCACGATCTCCTTCGCTGAGCTATTAAGTCCAGAAGTTCAGCCGACTGCAAGCCGAATAAGCCACGGAATCTCACTTTTCAGCCAGTTTTCAGATGAATGTCCTGGAAACTCGTGGTGTGATGAGTATAAGACAGGAGATAAGTAGGGTGCGGTGGAACTTTACAACCGAGTTCAGCGGAGAGTAAGGTTCAAGTGAAACTCATAAAAAGGCCCGTACCCGTTAATTACCCGTTAATTACCCGTTTTCTTGCACTTCTGGGGAACTGCATCTTTCTGTAGCTGAAAAAGTTCACTCTTGCAGTCACGGTGCCGAAGTAATGCCATACTATAAATTCCCACCAACAACACAGCGAAATGTTCTTTTCGCCAGTCTTCTTTCATCTTATCTGCAAGTGATTTGCCAGCTAGTATTTCTGTGTGCGGTTGGCACTTATAACGCATTGTCATGTTTTATGAGCCGTTGGGGATGAGTGAGGGAGAGGGTCGTAATTCCCTCCAAGAAAAATGCTTCCAATCGCTGAATTTTTCGTTTTTTTTCGTATTTCAATAGCGCGATACGCTCGTACTGGCTTCGTTGGTCTTTTTTGAGGGCTAAGAGGAGGTGTGGGATTGTACCCGAGGATCCTTCGTAACCCAGGACCTAGAGGTGCCTGTTGAAGACTGCTAAAGTGACCTTTCAGATAAAGCAATGATGCACTTGATTGTGGACAAACTGGTGTTTGCTGCACGACCGCAGCCAAGAGCTGCCTACACTTGAAAGTAGCATAGCATGGGGAATATCCCTAAGAACGTCACGCAGAGCTTTACCCTGAAGCCAGTCGGAGGATCTTTGTGAGGTCTATCTTCTAGGGAATCATCTTCTGAAACGGTTGACAGACCACTACGAATCTCCTAACCATAGCACAGGTATAAGCGGTGGCACCGGGTTATCCCGAGTTCGTAGAGCAGGATCATTTAAGTTTCATTCTGGTTCATTGAAGTCCTTGTTGGGAACCAGTCAGCGCGCTTATCCTCTGCTCTTGTGAAACACGACCATGTCACTGAAGAATTTAGACTGGAGTTCCACTCAATTCTACTTTGAAAATTAGATATCGGTGCAAGACTTTTGGGGACGGCCAATTTGCACTCGAAGGGCGCGCGTGAGAGATGAAAGGTGTGTTGCCTTGGCAATCTCTACAGACAACTAGTATTGGGCTGAAACATGTTGCAAAAGAACCAAAACGAGGGATGGGATATAATTAATTGGTCCATCTTTAGAGAAGAAAGGTGAAGAAGTTGCAAAAATCTTTCTCGGAACGAAATTAATATGTGTTTCAGTGGAAGAGAACAATGGGCGAGTTTCTCGCAGCTTGCCCAAAACTTGTTCGTTTTCTTGTCCGTTCAATTTTGGCAGCAGAATGGGGTCACATACACTTCATTACCTTTCAATGAAACGTTCACATGCTTTTTCCCTCATGGACCTTATTCATATGAGTAAGGGGAGGTCCTCATGGGAGTACATCAAAGTGTAAAGACTATCTGAAGCTAACACCAATCAACCGCTAGAACTAGAACTGGACTATCTACAGAACTCCCGTAGAGGGCCATGCAGTCCTTGGAGATATTTTTCGCGCTTTACAGCTTCCTCGTAAGTTTGTAAAGAGTAAAATATGTTCTTGAAACGATGGGCTCAGGACAGGAGCGAGAATGTCTTCGTTCCTCCAATATCAATTCGAGGTGGAGGTTTTTTCACGACATGCTGTAAGCTCCCTTTGAGGATCGTCGTTTCGATTTGCGAGAAGTGAAATGGTCCCAGGCTTCGAAGTGCGCCTCCTAGCCGTGGCGCACTTCGGTTCAGGCTGTGGAGCCTTCAGTCCACACATATTAAAGGCAGTTGGCACGACGAAATCTCTAAGAAGAGTAGGACTGATACCGCCTGGCAGGATAGGATTCCGCAACCCAAGCAGGTGCTGCGTAGCGCCTTTTCTGAGAAGGCACCCTTAGAAGGGCCCTATCGAGCTACAACATTATGCCCCGCCCTCCCACAGATGGACGACCGTACCTGACGCTCGTATTGCTTTATTTGCAAAGTAAAATATGAAGCGAAGAGATTGGTATGAAGCGGCTGCGGTGCTGCATGGATATATGGGAACATACATGCAGCCGTACCCACCGTAGCGGTTATTGGCAAGATGTCTACGGAAAACTCGTCCGAAATTGTCATTAAGGACGAAGGTTTTTCTTCGCAGGTTTTTGACCGTTTCACTTCGTTTTTCGCCATTTTCCCACTATATGGCTCCCTGCTAGCATTTCAGGCCAATATCGTACCAACTGCCAATAAGTAACCAACTTGCAGGCGAGCGTTTGTATCCTTAAATCACTGCGTAGGGAGTCGCATTTGGGGTGAGTGGTCTGCAAATGAGAACTTTAAGGAATGTGGGCTATTCCGGCGGCTTGGAATATAAATATTAATATATATATTAACAAAAGCTGAGCTACCTCTCCGCTTTCGACCCCCAATTTCATCATGTTTTGCGCTAGACAAACTTCATGACATATGTACCAAGCAGCAACATCCCCCGAAACGCACAGCCGCCGCCACGTTCAAGTGAAGTACGCATCCACGCCCTCCGCATCTCCAAGGTAAAGGGTCTATGCACAGGTACTTTCCCGTCCCCTAGAGGCGATTTCCGTTGGGGAAAATTAAATGGAAGGTGCAAAAAATGAGGAAATACTGTTAGAAAGTAGATAAAGTTAACCTTCAAGGTCGTAGGGAGGGGATGAACGAATTGAAAGGTCTTAGTGAAGGCTAATTAGTTTCAAGAGCCGTTTTGCTGTGACCAACTCGGAAACAGCGATGAGTTTTGAAGTGTAGAGAACGATGTCTTGAGACTGGACACGCATGAACGTTTGTTATCCAGTAAAGAACCCGTCGCAACAAAAAATTTTGCAATAATGGCAGTGTGAACCAATAACTGGTCCTGTTCGTATAAAAATGCCTTACGCGAGAACTCAGCACATTTCATATGTCTCCCCATTTCATTCTCCTCCTTTGGATTGCTAGTGCTGAGGCACAACTCTTCGGTCCACCAATGGGAGGATTCGGAGGATTCCCACCAATGGGACCACCAATGGGACCACCAATGGGACCACCAATGGGAGGATTCCCCCCACCAATGGGACCACCAATGGGAGGAGGATTCGGAGGAGGAGGAGGCTGTTGTGGTCCTCCCGCGTAAGTTTCGTTTATATCAAACACATTATTATGAAATTATTACCTTTTTTAAATGCCTTTGATCTGCCAGTTTATTTTTCATGTTAGCAACGATATTCAGACTGAGACAGGTTCATTTCAGCTGTTGTCCACCGCCAACGTCTTGCGGACCACCCATGGGCGGACCACCCATGGGCGGTGGTGGTGGTGCAGCCTCCTGCAGCTCCTGCAGTAGTGTACGTGCTCGCTTCTCCAGCTCGGCCTCCTGCACCACCTCCACCTGCACCATCATTTGCTCCACCTCCACCTGCACCATCATATGCTCCACCTCCACCTGCACCATCATATGCTCCACCTCGACCTGCACCATCATATGCTCCACCTCGACCTGCACCATCCTATGCAGTCACCTCCACCTCCACCATCGTATGCGGTCGCTCCACCTGCACCTGCACCATCATATGGGCCACCTCCGCCCCCTGCACCTGCACCATCATATGGACCACCTCCAGCTCCTGGACCTGCACCATCATATGGACCACCTCCAGCTCCTGGACCTGCTCCATATGCTACTGCTGATCCTTAATAATCGTCATATTGATCTTCAGTTGTGATATCAGGACATGGATTTACCGCTCTCATGAGAATTGCCAGGTGTTTAGGAACTGTTTGCAATAAATTTTGAAAGTTTTCATGATCATCTCGCAGTGGAGTCTCTCGTTGTGAGGAAAATCAGAAAATGCTTTCCGAGGCAACCTTCCATTCAAAAATATGGAGACAGTAGAGTATATGCACTCACCTCACGTATATAAACTTTTAGAGTGAGTTCTCGAAATCTTCTAGACGGGTGCGACCGTTATCGATGCGACGAGAGGCTTGATTGCCCTGCTTTATAGTTAGTACTATTTGAGCTCAAATAGCGCCTTTTGAAGCCATAATATCTTGAGGGCTAATGCCAAATCTCAGGGAAAATGACAGAAGCACCATTTCCAAAGAACAAAGGCACCATCCTATACCTTCGTCCACCAAAGGGATAAATCCGGACGACAATCAAGCTACTGCAAGCCTGGGCTGCCGTTTGTAGGATTGGGAGTCCAAATAGACCAAATAACGTGACAGTATCCCTAAGGATAAATGGCGTTCGTACACCTCGCATTCTGAATTGATTCAGAATATAGTGAGAGTTATAAGCGATTAGTCCCACGTAACGATTTACGGTGGCCGGCTAAAACCAAGTTCAGTGTTTTGCCTTTCAGTACAAAATTTGATTCTACTATTACTCAGTTTGCACAGAAGAACAAGCTCTCTAGAGCTGACGAGGGTGAGGGAGGGAACTTGCCGCAAAAGACGTGCGCGTACCAATGGTACCATCCCACTTCCTTCACTCAATCACAAAGCTAAGGGAGGCGCTCTCCTACTACCATCAATGGAATAAACACTATGCAATTCATTGTTTCCATCCCAAGTATCAAAAAATCAAAAAAAAAACTCAAAAAAAAACCGACAAGGTCAAGAAGTCAATCAAAGGTCTCAAATTAGAAACTGTGTGTTTTTTGGTACTCAAAGACAAAGCGTTCACTCACCTTCAGAACGGCTCTGAGCATATACGAGGTTAACGATTCCGCAGCTGCGGCAGCGTGCCACTTTTTCCACTCGAAAGTGCAGGGAAAGGGAGCTGTATGGCAGCGGTGCCGTCTTCACACCCCTAGTGTAGCTTTGGCGTTGATATTAAGGTCACAGCGAAGCACGCTTTTAGCTGTAGAGAACAACCAGAACTGAGAGTGTGCAGAAAAGTAACTTCTGTTTCGCTATGGTCAGGCGTGTGGACGGCTCTGCTGCAGCATGGGTGCTTTTTAGATGGCCCTACCCTTTGTCACTACCCTTCAATCGTGTTTCCATGCACTTTTGCCTGGAAAGGTGGCACGCTACTGCATTGCAAACCCATTCTTTCCCAAAATGGCAGGGGTATGCGACAAGAGAATCGTAATTCGCCGCGCTGGCGTCGCGTGCGACGTCATGCCCGCGATGATGGTTCCAGGTCGTAGATGGCGACAACAGGCAATTCAGAACCGAAAATAGTCATGAATGTCTACGATGACGGGGTCTACATGAAGTCCGGTGCTCCAATCGACAGGTTAACACGAGTTAAAAACGTCGCGCCCATCGCCGCGCGCGGCGGAGCGGCAAATTACGACTCTCTTGTCCGTTTCCCAAGTGGCAGCGCCACGGTCAGGGTGGATAGTGTACAGAACGCCTTCAGCCGCATTTTTGAAACGCTATTCGCTAGAGAGGTATAGCCGCTTATTCCACGCCTAGAGCGAAATTTAGCACAACTTGGTCATGGGAAATGAAATTGATGACGAAATAGATGGTTCCTGACAGGTGTTGCATTTGCAGAAAGCAATGAATCAACGGAACAGAAAATGCCTCTGATTACGTATGATGATTTCCATTAAACTCAGCAAAAATTGTTAAACAGCTCCGCGTCGATTCTTCTTTCAAAGGAGTGGTCGAGACAGTCCACTTTCCTCCTAACAATCATATCCAGTTTATCAAGTGGTCCTAGGGCCGTACATCGTCCCATTTACCACTTCTCTTCAAGTAGAGGAAAAAAACGATTAGCGTTCCAAAATAAAAAAGGCTTACATGGGAGCCAAGGGCCGGGAAAAGAATACCTGGAACTAAATGGATGACTGTGATGGAGCCTGAAATGGCGGCAACCGACAATCACTTTGATCTCTGATATTCCTCTCACAGAAAAATACTCTCAACTTGGTTCCACTTCATATAATCCTTAGTTGTGCAGGCTCCTCAGAACCTTGAGATTTCTTGAAGGAACTCACTTTCACGATTAGAGAATCGCACCTGCGAGGAAACTTCAGTCCCAGCTTTCAGTCCAGACTTCGCGAAGACGCGCGTCGTCGAGCTGTAACGCGAGGCAACTGTAACAGCGCTCCAATGCCATAAACGCGAACACAGCCGCAATCGATGGGCGCTGGCCACTTGTGTATCGAGAGAGTAGGGCGCTTGATGCCTAATCACTTAGTCTGTTATCGATCAGTACTGGTTGCTGGGGCTTCGGGAGGGTATAGAAAAATGGGGAGCATAAAATCGTGTGATTGCAGCACCCGCTGCGATTAATACTCTTTCAGAGCACAGGCAGCCGGCGCCGATCGGTTTCCCCATCTGCGGCTGCCTTTGCGTCCTTAGAAGTTGAGCGCCACTGCAACTGTATAGGGTTGTGGCGCCTCTACGCACTCCATTGCCAAGTCTGAACGTTGCTTAACTCAGAGAAGTCGGGCACAATATGTCACAGAAGAAGGATTGAACTTTCGGTGTTGATCCGCCTCTTTTAAAATGCGCCGAGGGCGTTCTTTGGCGTAGGGATCGCTAATCAGTATGTTAGTTCATGGTAGAGGCAGCACCATCATTTACCTACGTACATCATAGTCCTGCAGAAGCGTGCCACTTTCTCCGGTTAAAAGTGCACCTGATCGAACTTGGAGGGCACGGATGCCCGCACTTTGACTGCATACCTCGCCTTCGCAGAGCAAGCCACCTCTTACCATACAGGGGTGGCAAAAAAAGTCACTTTGACCAAGTCACATATCAGCAAAGTTTTTGCAGCCCAGACAGAGGACGTGGATACGAGTACCAGGGCGGAAGATACCCAAGATGTTCCTCTATAAGCAGGAGCTGGCTCTCGCCCATCACCTTCATGTACACCAAAATATGAAGTCATCTCCAGTCGCAACCTGACTGGAGAAGACCTTCGGAATTCATGTCACCTCCAAACAGCTGCGAAACTTCTAGTATGGAGTCACCCATGGATAGCTACCTGGAGACCAGTACTCTCGATCTGGATGACCTCCAACATCGAGCAGCTCCGTCAACGTCGCTACGGTCTAGGACATCATCTTCACCGTAGTCGCCGAGGCGCGAGTTGATGGTATGGACCGGGGTACCTGGAATGGGAAGACCGATATTTTCTTTGTAGACCCGGACTGAAGGTGAGCGCTGGCGGTTACATCAAGTAACTCGAGAAGAATATCCTCCCTACATGTGGTCGCCCGTACCTTCTTGGAACTTGTACTGCTACAGCATTGGGTGCCACCACATGGAATCGAAGGGCGTTGGAGAAACTCTCGCCTACTTGGAATGGAAGGGGGCTGAGTACCTAAAGAAGATGGAATATCCAAGTAGGTCACCTGACCTGAATCCCCTCAATTACCCGGTTCGGGCGGAGTTCAATAGGGTGGTCTACGGTGGCGGAGAAATCGACTATCTCGCTGATCTCAGGCACCACATCGCGGTCGCGTGCCAGAATCTCTCGATGGCGCTCGTCCAGAAGGCTGTGGCGGAGTTTTATAATAGTATTTAATATGCTCTTTAATATGGTAGAAATGTCCGATTAGAATTTATAAAGTGTAACTTATAGCGCCACGAAAGTCAATGAAGAAAAGTGACTTTTTTGGCCCCCGCTGTAGTCAATTGCGCTCTTGTCCGCGCTTTCCCACTTCAGACTGATCTCTATGTCGTTGGCGACCTCAGTATCGATGCAAGTAGTACACCTGGAAATCGCGGGCGGGGTATGGACACGGTTTCTGGTTATCTGCAGGCTACTACCCCCAGCCCCGTCCCAGGGCATTTTGAGCGAAAAAAGGAGCCCCTACTGCGGCTGAGGACCTATTCGCTTCGCACATGGTCAAGAACCGTCCTCAGAATTGAATGTAAATAATGGTTTCCTTATTTCGGATAATTTGTGGAGTGCGAAAAAGGTAAGTGAGCCAGTAGTGAAAAAATTCACAGAGTAACACCAGGTTGCCTACACAAGGTGATTACAAGACACCAAGTACTATCGGTTGAGTACCATTCGGTGATCTAAAAAAGCCGAACTGCTCCTGCGCTTCATGTTCTACTTCTTCGAAACGGAAGCTGAGCTATCTCTTTGCTTTCGACCCCCTCAATAATTCTCATTTATTAGATTTTACAACATAGTTCATTAATCTGTTTCAAAGATTTTATTTACGACAGTAGCGACATTTGGGTCAAGGTTACCTTATGTAATTTCTTGCAAGCCAGTGCCTTTGGTTTTGCCGAAAATGATGGTTTTGCCGAAAATGACTGCCATTAACATACCATCTCCGACGGGATGGGAGACATTACTATCCAGAGTGGGAAATGACCCGAGATTTGACCTTTGAATCGTGCGCGTGAGACCGACACCGTTTTCTACACAATACACGCCTGAACGAAAAGTCGTCTGTAAGGACACTGATAGTAAGGCCGTAAAAGTAGCTCGAGTTTCTCAGGTTAGGACAAAGACCGAGAGTCGAACTTGCGGCGCCCCAAAAAGCTTACGAAACGACCACCTTGCCCTTTGGTTCTTTTATCTCCTTTGTTTACTGGGCCGTATTTATTACAAACAACCCTAAAAAGAGCAATGATCCAGGGAAATGAGGCTTCCTTTACTATTGGGTCGGCCCAT
>MU912709.1:18271-43107 GCA_036418165.1 Cooperia oncophora
TTGCCGAAAATGATGGTTTTGCCGAAAATGACTGCCATTAACATACCATCTCCGACGGGATGGGAGACATTACTATCCAGAGTGGGAAATGACCCGAGATTTGACCTTTGAATCGTGCGCGTGAGACCGACACCGTTTTCTACACAATACACGCCTGAACGAAAAGTCGTCTGTAAGGACACTGATAGTAAGGCCGTAAAAGTAGCTCGAGTTTCTCAGGTTAGGACAAAGACCGAGAGTCGAACTTGCGGCGCCCCAAAAAGCTTACGAAACGACCACCTTGCCCATTTGGTTCTTTTATCTCCTTTGTTTACTGGGCCGTATTTATTCACAAACAACCCTTAAAAAGAGCAATGATCGAGGGGAATCTTGACAGGGAACATCAGGCTCCTTTAGTATTGGGTCGGCCGATAAGTAATGGCGTTTTTTCTCACACAACTTTTTATCTGGAAAGTGAAAGATGTTCCCAATGTGTTCTGCAGTGTTGATAGATCACATTCTGCTCTACAAGGCAGTTTGGTTACCTTCTATTGTTTCTTGATTTCTGTCCACTTTTATTTCGTTGAAATGGAGTGTTCAGTCGTCACAGAAGTGAGTATTGGACAGTAACTTTTTGCACTTTATCTGAGCTACCAAATTACGGAAGAAGCAAGAAACTTGTGGTAAATATGTTCAATGAAAGATGCGTCTATGACAGCTTGAAGTTGTCTCAAGCCAAAGAAGGATGGGAATTCGGACTTTGTAAATGTGCATTGCATGGAGTCCCTCTTGAGGCAAATGCCTGCAGAACCCACTCCCTGACTTTTGAACGTCTAACATTGACTGAGGGTGATGCTTGATAATGATAGCGAGCATGTCATGACCTTTAACGAATTGTCAATCTTTGGCATGAATCTCCGTGAATGAGGCAATTAAGTAAGCTCTCACTTAAACTCAACGGGGCATTAGGTTCGATGCTTGTCTGTGAGGTCGAAATCGAAATCTTCGAATAATTCAAACGTTGCAAGCATTCCTAAAAGACATAGCCTCTTGGCCATCTGCTTGGCACTGGGCCTGTTACTTGGCCGTTTTTTTCAATTAGAGGTAAAAAAAGAGAGGCTGTTGAAGGTGCTCGATTTCCTCAACCTGACAGTGAAGTTTGCGCACTTAAACATTTGTGGGAAGAGGAACTTTGAAGAAACTAAGAGGTCTATCGAATAGCGCAAGGAATTCTTTGCAAAACAGCGTAAACTTAATGGGCAAATTTTTGTTTTTTAGGGCGATATTTTGAGTGAGAAAAAACGCCATTACTTACGGGCTGACCCAGTAGAACGTAGAGATATCCTTTCTACGTACGTAAAAGTTCAATGACACAATAGCACTTATCGCTAGCTCGATCAAAAGGCCCGAGTGATACATTGCCCGCGGAGACCACTTCCTGAATGGGTGGGACAGCAATGAGAAGGTTAACAGCTCTTCCGACTATAAAAACGATCTCAACGCTCCGACTGAGCTATTAACTCGCCGTGATGCAGTACGTAATCCTGCTCACCTTGGTCGCTGGCTCTAACGCCTTCCTCTTCGGTGGCGGATGTGGTGGAGGATGCGCGTAAGTGCTGCTTCCCTTACTCTAAAAATTATTTCCAGTCACATGCAACTTTTATTTTCAGACCTCCTCCACCTCCACCATGCGGCTGCGGTGGTGGATTGGGACTACCACTTCTGCAACTCCCACTACTTTCACTTCCGTCTTCTTCTTGTGGATGTGCACCTCCTCCACCACCACCATGTGGTGGAGGTTGCGGCGGCGGTGGTGGTTTTTATCCCCCACCTCCTCCTCCACCACCTCCTCCACCACCACCATGTGGAGGCCCTGTAGGTTGCGGTGGTGGTGGTGCTTACCCTCCTCCTCAACCTCTAGTGTATTCTGCTCCACCTGCACAAAACGCCTACGTTGGAAAGTAGGACGTGCTCCATCTGGCATCTCATTTCTCAGGCCACTCAAATACGAGTTTCTTTGTATATGTATGATCACGTTCGTGCGATAACAATAATAAAGAATTGACCCTTTTTTCTAGTGGATACAATCCTTTCTAGAAAACTCTGAAAATTTATTCTGTGTCAGACTTGTCCGCAAGGATGAAACCGCAGCGCTCTGCTATAGCTAGCCCCCACGCTTTATTACGAACCAGTTCCCTTTCACAAATCTGTGTGGAAGTAGAGGATGCGGGCATTTCAGGAGTGCCTAATCCACGCCCATCACATTGTTTCTTTTGAAACATCGCATGCTTTAAAACTCGTGCTCATCAACTTTCTAAGGAAAACCCAAGCTGTAAATGTACTGCGATTATGAGGCACCGTTTCTGGCGGTGCAGCTGGTGCAAGAACAGCTAGTTGTGGAATTATTTACTCTACGACGGGCAGCAGTGTCTGACTCTAGTAGCGCAATTACGGTAGGAAGCATATTCGTTCCTTGGATCCCTTCGAATTATTACCTGTTCCGCTTGGTGGTGCATTTAGCTGGCTAATGATAGTTTCGTTTATACTTGACAAGAGTGGGCCGATCTCACCGAGGTAGACGTGTAATTAAACTGTAAATAGTAACAGAAACTACGAAAGTACAAATGCCCCCTCTATACTCGAACAGCGCTCCTCAATCAGTGTACTGTTTGTTATCAACACACACCATCACATAGGCATCAACGGAGGCCACAAGAGGAGTTGCCCTGTCGGTCATGTCCATCTCTTTTTCAATCCATGATCCTTCACAGATTGCAAAGAGGTCAAAGGAAACGGTCCGCTGCCCCCCTTGGATGTCATCCAGCGGTATGGGCACTGTGAGGTTGAAGCGCTAAAAAGGGTCAGAATATCGGCAAGAACATAATGTTCCTTGGCCTCCGATGAGGAAAAAGTTAAAACGTTTTGATTGAATTCAGACTCCTCATGGTCAACAGTCAACAGTGCTTGGTTGGAGAGGATACCTAAAACTGAAACTGCAATTCCAACGGCGTTGAATAAGAGGAAAGGAGCTGCTGGATTCCTTCCAGGCTTGGGCCCGAAAAAAATCAGAGATTAGATCAGCTTCCGCAAACCCCTGAAACGTCATCGGTCTAGGTACAAGCACCCTGCTTCTAAAAACTTTATCATTCAGGTTGCCATTCTTCTAGAAAGGGATTTTACTCGCGTTTTTGGTAGATTGGTACTGTTCAGGTCATCAGAACCAAGTGTAGACCTCCAACATTCCGCGGTCTCGTTATCCAGAGAGTACGACTCATTCAAAATTGTTGAGTAGGACACTCGCAAGGTGGAGAAATCCTAGCAGAGGGGCGTATTTAATCACAGAAGGGGGGCTTGTTTGTAGTGAGCGAATTCTTCTGACAGTTGATTTTTTCTATTCCCTGCCTGCTGTCCACTTCCCCCATCTTCGATCTGTCCCGCACCCGCTCAATGCCACTTTTTCCTTCGGAGAAAAAAGCAAAGAGTTTTCGGAAAAAATTTTGAAAGAGTATAGAAAGCCTGAAATCGAACGAAACATGCTCGGTGGGATGGTTAAAGAGTGGGAGAAGGGGTGTTATCGTATCTGAGTCCCTTAAAATTACCATGAGAACCACTATAATCGAAAAATACTACTGCGCAGTGAGGTATTTCGGAACGAACACAAAGAATGTGAGAATATCAGCTCTGACTGGGCAAAGGGTTAGCCACAGAACCACGCCAAGGGTCACGTTCAGATGGTCAGAGGTTCTTAACCCCGTTGCAGCGATGCCGAAGTTTACCACCGCAGCGCAACGAGGTTAAAGACCCTTAGCCACCCGAGCCTGTGCCGAGAATAATTCTACGGCTTGGAAGGTGGTCTACTACGACGACCCGGTTAAATGCCCTCTCAGATGATCGCACCAACACCAGACGTTGCCGCAGGTAGCTTAAAAACTCAAGAAGGCCTCAGTGTTCTTTTTTTAGGATTAAGAAACTCCCTATAAAGATAGCCCGCGTTGATAAAGGTCTCAATGGAAGCCAGTATAGCTGTCCAACGGCAATGAAGGGATGTGGAGAAGATGCCGGAACTCTTTGAAAAAGTTCCCGTTTGCACGTAAGCAGGAATCGGTTAGGTGGAAGGTTCTCGCGAATTCCCGAACGTTCTTCCTTGGCCTGTTCGCGCCCTTTTTTCAAGTGTGGCCAGTGTCACACCATAAAGGATTCCCTCACTGTCTGAGGATGGGAAGGACTTCGTTTGCCATTTTGAGGAAGTGGTACTCTTGGAAACAGTAAGGATCATTTTCAAGGCTACAGCTGGGCAACGTTTTCATGATCAGGGAGCTCTAGTCCGAGTTGTGAAATGATTCACTGGAATGATCATAGAAGCGCTTCTGAGCGAAAGAAAAATCCTTCCGCGGATCCGAGTGAACGGCGAGATGTCTCGAGATTGGAGATATCAGTGTTGAACCCATTAGAGATCTCGGTGAGAAAAACGTGTGCAAGTGCGGAGTGATAGCAGTGCGGACTAATAACTGGTCCCGTTCCTATAAAAAGGGCCTAAGCGAGACCGCCGCGCATGCGAGAGCGAGATCTTCCAAAATGCTTCACTATTTCATTCTCCTCGCTCTAGTTGCCAACACTAATGCCGGCATTTATGCTGATCTCTTGGCAATGATTGGAATTAGAGAGCCACCAAAATGTGAAGCGTGAGTTTTGTTCAATCTTAGCCCGTTCGGAGTGCGAGGTTGGAAGTGTTACTTCCAACCCAAAAGTTTATCCTCCCATCAAACATCTAACTAACTGCATCCGCTTTCACAATGTGCTAACCAAAAAACCTTGTTTCAGTCCTACAACACCTGAACCTGCTGCAGAACCTTGTGTGCCTCAGTACCCGAACCAACCTCAGTATGCAGTAGCTCCAGCTCCACCATCTTTGTATCCAGTGCCTGCCCCAGCATACCCAATACCTTCCCCGCCATATGTCGTTCATGGTTGAACATTGCAATTGTACAGCAAATTTTATTTATGTTCATTAATTGATCTAATAATCGCAATAAATTTCCGTGTACTTATGTGAGTTGGTACTGTAGGCAAGATGTGACGGCGCCTATGTTTCCGCCTTGTCGCCTTCATCAGAGAGAGAAACAGAAAAAAATGAAAGATATATGTGGTCTACCCTTGAAAATTGTTTCAAACTTGAGAGCAATTCAGCATGGGCGTACAGCATCTGGAGGGAGGGGGGATGCAGACAGAGCGCAACATGCGCTGTATAAAAAAACAATGGGAGTCGAAGCACGACGGCAGCGGATCAGGAGCCAATATTTGCTTATGTGAGATTCTTTCTTTCTGATTTGATTTTTTTTCAGTTTTCGCGTTCCCGCCGCCGTTCTCCTGCGATCAGCGATAGTTGCAAGTTTTTTTTGGAACAAGCTCGTTGGCCCAAGATCAGGCAGAGATAAGCAATGCATTTTGAAGCTTTTATGACGCAGTAATTTGGAGCGGTTGATTAGCCAACTTTTTCAAAAGCGGTGTGGGTTGCGTCCTGAACGTAAATCACAAGCGCAATGCCTTATACTTGTAAAGTGACAGTAGCGTTATTTGTTGAGTCCATACACCAAAGTGGGCTGAGAGGAAGTCTATATAGAGCTTC
Organism: Cooperia oncophora; assembly: GCA_036418165.1. Classification (NCBI taxonomy): domain Eukaryota; kingdom Metazoa; phylum Nematoda; class Chromadorea; order Rhabditida; family Trichostrongylidae; genus Cooperia; species Cooperia oncophora. Next base: position 23,877 of record MU912709.1, read on the forward strand.
AGGCCCATGGGACTCAGGTCTTTCCACATAAAAGCCCGATGCAGCTGAAATTCACACAGTAATAAAAAACGGGAAATCCGTTTCACACTAGCTGGCGGCCCGTGCTCGATTCGTTTCTTTCCTATTTTCTTCTCTTTAAAAAGTGTGTTTGGGAACCTATCCAGAAAGCCACAAAATTGCGGTTCTATTTTTTTTTTTAGTTCTCGCCGCACGAGATTTGCCTAAGGTTTCAAGCGTCTTCCGGATGCATGGACAAATCAAAACTGGCCCGATGACTTAAAACTTTACTATGCTGATCTATTTATTTATCGTTTACCTTAACACGGCCCATTTAAATGGTAAGCACTAACATAATGTACACGGAAATTCCAAGGCTTGCATGAAGACAAAGGGCACAGATGCCTTGATCAGTGTCATATACAGGTCCCTCTTATTACATTGTAATGAATAACGTCGGATGGTTTTGCGCGCATCCATCGATCCTAAAGAATTTATACGGGCCGCCCATGCCCCTGCCCTCTGTGCCTCTAATACCACTTCGATACATCTCTTGGCCTAGCGCAGGCTGTCTCTTATAGCTACACTCCCAGTACATGTGCATAAAACATGTGACAGTTTTCTTCGCGAAATGCTTGTAACTTCTTCAGAAAACAAGATTTTCGCAAGAGTGATAGGACGTAGTCATGTGCGAGATTTTCCTGAAGCCAACACACAGTGTGGAAGGTGGTCCCGATGTGAAGGAAGGTGTTACTGCTTTTGCTGCTGCCTCAAGAACCAGCGCATGAAATTTTTCTTTGGGGTTTTTCATTCATTCCACAAACAAAGTTTCCAACAATTCGGGGACCATAACTTGCGACCGCGGAACGCAGAGAAAAACAGCGACAGACATGAGTGAAAAAAGCGAGGCTCGCCACAAAAAGTAAAGCACTCTCCGTCCTTCCTGGTGGTTTCCTAGGCTCTTTTGGAGTATTACCAGGCTTACATCTGACATAAGTAGATTTTGCCCGTTGAGATTCATCTCAGGGAAGAAGTGAAAATACTTTTAAAGGATCGCGCGTCCGCGTATGACTATGAAAATGCAAGAAGTTTGTTGCTGGGAGAAAAGGTTCGGTAGTGCACGGTCTGGAGTGGACAACCCTGTGCCAGTTTCGCGGCGGAAAGTTGTACGGTAAAGGAATTGAGGCGCAAAGTTGCTTCAGTGGTACATCCCTTTTTCCAGTGACTCCGCCTCCAGACTCCGCCTCCAAAGTCACTTCAGTCCAAAGAAATGCTCCCTGTTCAAGTATCATGGACGTGAATGTATTCAATGCTCTCTTGTAGAGTCGTAAGGTTTATTACTGGGAATCAGCCGACGGGAATCGTCCAGCGCACGGTCTTTTACCTCTACAGTTGTTTGAGGCTAGAGGAGGCCTGACGAATGCGTTTCCAACGTTCCCTTTGGCATTTTCTCTTCATAGACGGTTCACTTGGCGAATTTTCTTCCACATTTCTGCAACATCACCCAGGCTTTTTATCGCGGACCGTGCCTTCAAAGGCTGAGTGAAGGGGGAACAAGGCAGCACGTAATTAAGTAGTGAAAAAACCGAAGATGGTTGTACGTGCTCAAGGCGAAGAGGGGACTTGCTCGGCAGATTCTTCACGAGTGGGCGCCAATTTCCTCTCGTATTTTTGAGTTGTGAGCCACGATATCCAAAGAGGCCGTGGAAACATCAAATGAACGCGGGCGCTGCCTTCGAACACAAGAGATTCTTATTTTATTGACTTGTTGAGCTTTCTGCATCCATTACATGGAGGAAAACGTCATCAGAGGAGTGAGTAGAAGAGCTGTAAAAATACCAAGAGGTAGAGCAGCGGGAGCCAAAATGGCGAATCTTTTGTAAAGATGCAGCTGCTGATATAAGAATAACAGACAGTCGACCTTCCGTAGTTCACCCAGCAACTGCGGAGGCGTGAGAGTTATGCATGGAAATCTCTTTTGTGTTTGTAGCTTAAAGCACGGTAAACGATCAGCTATAGCAGTTGAAAATATGACGTCGGGAGGGTAGTGTGGTTCGCGACGACTAGTCTTGTGCCGTATCGCGGCGAAAATAGTAAGGGAGGGGTGCTATAGTGCAGTATAGGTTCGGTGACGCCTCTTCCCAGTGACACCGCCTCAAGTCGGGATCTTTTATCTAGGCCGCCACATCTTCTGAGAAGGAGAAAGAAATCAGGAGTGGTGCACAACAAACCGAATAAAAGCAAAGCCCGCGATCGGACATTCCAAATAACAGAGCTCCAGTATGGATCCTGACTGGGTTCTTTAGAATGGAGTTCGCCTTGCTGGCGCGAACAACAAGTGGGTCTTCTCAAGCCAGCCAAGCCCTTATCCCCTTGCGCGTGAGATGACCCTTTGAAACTTGGTTGGAACTACTAAAATACCATTCAGATTCTCCCCATAGTGCGTTTGCAAGTGTTTAAGGGACCGTAATGAAGTAGATAACGCCATCTAACTAAACTTTCAGTCTGCCGCCCTCTTCAAACTATCGAAAGTGAACTGCGGCATTCTGAAGCTCGCGGAAGCTAGTGGTAGCACTCAGGTTTGAGAAGGAAGGCGGCCCCTGATCATGTCAGTTCCCTGCTCAAGTGAATAGAGAGTAAAATGGGTACTGCACAAAATTCTCTGCGATCAAGACCGCCTCCATAAGATATCTCAGCCAGGATTTGCAAGGATTGGTCAGAGAGAAAAAAATTCTGACGACTGACTGACTTGACTTTCTGTGCAATAAAGTCGGAGAGTGAAACAGCCTTGCTCTTGTCATTTCATTACAGATACCCATGCCACTCAAATACGAACTAGGTGTGGTCACGATGAGCCAAGGAGTTCCTCAACCTCTCTAGTGTTTTGCTGTATCAGAGCTTGATGAGGACTCTAATGTTGATGGAACACGAACTAGGTTTCCAGACTTTACTGCCCTATCACAATAGTCCCAAAAGGTATTTATTAATTTCCCACATCTGGAGTTCCTAAGCCTAGCACTTTCTTCAGTCATCTGGGACTCTTTACGGGGTGGCTAGCAGCGCGAGTGCATAGTGGAAAACTAAGACTTTGGGCAATTACAAGCTCGAAAGTAATACCTATTTCATCTTCCAAAAAACGCCCAGTTGTGTGGCTGGCAACTCCTTTGTGGAGGCCATTAGCCCATTAGGGCTTTTCAGGGAAGAATGAGCTGGATATAAGAGTATCCATGACATCGCTGGTACCTACACTGCTGCTCGGTCGCATGCTAACCCTCTAGATTTGTTCAAAAAGTTCGAGCTCACGCCGTTGCTCTTTCCTTTTTTGGAATGTGCCATACATTCTGCTTACATTCAGAATCGTAGCGGCGTTTGATTGCTATAAAACATAGTGTAGCCTGCATGATGAGTTGCCGGGATAGTCGAATGTGCAAGTCTGTGTGTTGTCCTCCGAAGTATTTGAGTCTGGTGCCTTTACCACACTGGATGGTAGAAAGCTTGGTTGACCTGATAGGGAGCCCGCGAGTTGATTCCTGGACTGCGTGTCTTGGTACGTATGCAGCCCACTTGCCACCATATACTCCTCAAGTTGAGGAAAGCGAAAATTCTAAACGGTAAAGGTTCAAGCTTTGGATCGATCCATTAAGCCCACTTTTTTCGAATGGAAGTGGTATAGTGGTACAGACGCTGCCCCTGATTCCTTTGTTCTGGTATATACCTCCTAAGCCAATCCTGCTCCTATTACTTCTCTTTATTTACTTGTGACTCGCACTAATTGTCAGAGAAAGTGGGGGAAAAAATGACTCGGGAATCGACTGACTCGGGAACTGCTTTTTTGGAGAACGAACTCTCTCTACCACGCCCTCACAACCTCACGTTTGAGTTTGAAAAGAATTCAAAGGGAAATTTACGATAACCACGCCCCGAGTTTCATTGTGGCTTCTGCTCGTTCAGAAGAATGAAACTTCGACGTGTAGGTGACCGGCTTTGATGCCCGTCCAAGTGAAAGCACTGTGTAAAGCGTACCAGCGCGAATTCCACATTGCGCTTTTGGGAGAGTTTCAGTTTTCCGCTTTAGATAAAGCTTGTCCCAGAAAAATCACGTCTGGATCAGAGCCTCTTGTGCTTTAAAAGGCTTCGCGACGACGACGATCTGAGACATTGCGCTTGTTCCATAACCCGAATCACCTATTAATCACACGTATTCAGTTCATTCGCGTGATTGTGCCCTAAATTGCCGGCTACGCCTTGCGTTCGTTTTAGACTGATAGTCAAACTGGTGGTCGAATGTGACATCAGCCACTATATTGACTTGAAGGCAGATAGTACCATAAGTCTTGAAGCACCTGACAGGATGGTCTGGCCTCTCGAATAGGTGCTGCGTGGCGCCTTTTCCAAGGAAAGTACCCTTATAAGCCCTATCAAGCTGCAACATACCGACCCGACGCCCACCGCGCCCGCCCGCCCACAAATGGACGACCGTACCTGATGCTCGTATTGCTTCATTTGCGAAGTAAAATATGAAGCGAAGGGATTGATATGAAGCGGCTGCGGTGTGCATGGATATATGAGTGCACGCATGCAGCCCTAGCTGCCGTAGCGGTTATTGGGGAAAATGCCTATGGGAAGCTTGTCCGAAATTGCTTCTTGGCCCGTGGGGAATTGAGACTTTTCTCCGCAGGTTTCTGATAGTTTCACTTCGTTTTCACGCCATTTTCCCCATATAGCAACCAGCTGGTATTTCAGACCAAGAATCAAATCATCGTGTCATACGCCTTTAATATCCCTAGGTACACTTTGGCGATTTTATCCTAACAGCCAGGATATCACGGTTGAATGATGCTTAACGAGGGAGGCGCCTTTTCCTTCGGCAGGCTTCTTTCAAGGGATCGTAGGTGAAGTGGGGGAGTTAGGTGAGCTGGACATTTTGAATCAAAGGCGACAGAATAGAGGGTGCGGTGAAGGGTGTGCTGCCAACATCATCACTGTGGCTTGGTGGAGCATTGCTTCCAGAAACGTCTCTGAAACAAAAAATCAATTATAAAAAAATTCTTTCTCAGCTCAACTACGACCCCCCCCCCCTTTAGGGGATTCCCAACAACGATGACTTGATCGGCAGTGGAGGCTGTAGCTCTCGGTGACTGCAAACGGTATTAGATTCTCCGTTTGATTCAGGGCGGCAAATACGGCATAAGTTTCAATTTGCCCGTACATCGAATCCACCCCGCTTTGGGCGGTTCCTCCATAGCACTGAGGTCATCTGAGGTCATCTAACAAGGATATAGGGGGAAGGGAGGGTAGTAAACCTGCAAGCAGTATAAACAGAGAAGGAAGTCCATACCCTTTCCCTAATGATCCTACTGGGGCTCAAAAAAAACTCAAAAGGCAAAGATGGTACGAAGGAACCAAAAAAAAGAAAATGAGCAATTTCAGGGCAAATTAACGACATCTCTAAATTTGCATGCCTGTAAATTACCCAAATCACTGCCATAATCCTCCATCCCAAACTGTCAAAGACAGCCATCAGGGCCCACCGTCGCAACAAGGAAAATGGCACAGTTCGGCGACGGAGCAGGGGAGGGAGCACTCTGCAATTTCGTGAAACCTGTAAACTCTTGTGAGGCTTTAGTAAACTCGTCGAGCCACCATGGTAGAACCTGCCAACTCTTGTAAGCTCATAAAATAGCTCTCTAGATGGGTCGACACGTCTATGTGAAGTAGCAAAGTGCAAAATGCCCCCCCCCGCCGAACTACCTCTTTTTTTAAACGCAGCCCTTTTGCACGACCTATACGCCAACTCCCAGATGCATGCCTATCGATGAGAGGGGAAGGAGAAACGCTCACTAACGGACTATGATAACAACAGCTGCCATTCTGCAGTTCAAAATGACGGAATTCCGTTCCTTTACCCTCCTCTTGAGTAGTTCTGAGCCAATGGGAGCTCAGTCTTAAAGGGAGCTCTAATAAGCTTCGTCTGCCCTTCACAAAATAATCGTACTTTGCAACTGGTCGGTACCTCAGAGGTGATGAATAGGATGGCAAAACCTATCCTAAACCCACCTGAAACCAAAACAACACGTCTGCAACTATTGTTGTACTGTAATATTTGCCTTTTGAGGAGTTCTACCTGAAATATTGTGAACCCCGCTAATTTCAAACGATGGCAACCCGCAACAAATGCTGAACACCAGTGAGTGGAGGGACGCGTCCGCCAACGTGTATCAATGGCGCAGCGGGTAAAGCAGTTGCTTTGCACAGCTACGATCAAAGGATCGGATCCTCAGGCCGACTTTACCAAGCTTATCTGTCTCTTATGGCTCATCAAGCATGGATGTCGGCGAAAATCGATGTCAAATCCACGAACTTCCTTCTGAACTAATGAGTCAGATCAGGATATATATGGATCCGACATACATATTTGGCTCCTGTATAGCACAGGGGCTGGTGATCAGACTCGTTACAAGACGTAATGTCTCAGCGATTGAGCAGCCTCCCCTCATGTGCTCTGCACTGAACGCTAATTCATGAACGTAGAGGTATTCTCTAGAACGGGGAAAATAGCCCCGTCCTTTGGCTTAAGGACGAGAGCTGTTTTCAAGTCCCTTGCCAGGATAAGAGCCGAAAGTGATGGAATGTTTGCTCGCTCGAAACCGTTTGATTATGCCTTCCACTTGTTTGATTACACTTGTTTCTACGACAATTGGAAATTATAAAAATGAATGTGAAGGGCTTCAAGACAAGGTGCGGCTGCCGCACGCCCGCGAGAGCACCGGGGCACAGGGCTGTCAATATGCTTGGCTGTCAATATGCTTGTCAACTTGATGTAGTGTTCTGTAAACTCATGCAAAGCACGAAATGGTACAAGTTTCGTTTCCACTTAGTTAGTTTCCCTTTTTCTCTTTTTCCGCCCAAACGTGGGCCCGGAAGGATATTCACTTGTTTCAAGATAGGATCCCACTTTGAACTAACAATGGAAAGAAGTGTTTGCCGTTTGTGATCTCAAATGTCTTGGGCGTTTCGCTGGTCAAGAATATTTCAGTTCACGGGAGGTCAGTTTGAGGGGGCATTTTGATCAATGCTGATGCTTCCTGTGGAGATCTGTGAATTTGTGCAAAACTATACTTAGCATGAGCTTCATTTGCATTTGGCAAAAGTCTACAGGCCTCACAATCAGCTGAGTTCAACCTGTTAGTCCAAACTAAGATGTAGCTCACAAAATAAGATGCCCTCCGAAGTCAAACAACGCCCATTTCACATATGCAAAGTATACCTAAAAGCATAAGGCACGATAATTTTGTACTCGGTCGAAAATGGTAGCAAAGGTGCTATAAAGTGGGGAAATGAGCAAGGGAAGTGAAACGGTCGAGCGCCTGCCAGAGAAGCCTTTGTTCTACGCGACACAGAAAGCAATTTCGGACGAGTTCCGCTTTGGCATCGCGCCAATGAGGGGAGTGCACGATGTCAGAGGGGAAGAGTACACACATGCAACTGTATCTACCGTAGTTCTTGGACCGGTAGATATGTAACCACATAACCATGCAGCACCGCAGCCGCTTCATATCAGTCCCTTCGCTTCATATTGTACATCGCAAGATGAAGCGATACGAGCATCAGCATCGGTCGGACATTTGTGGGCGGCGGGCGCGGTGGGTCCAGGTTGGTGTGTTGCAGCTTGATAGGGTATTATAAGGGTGCCTCCCTTGGAAGGCGCCACGCAGCGCCTGCTAATGGGCGCCGAATTCTGTCCTGCTAGGCGTATTAATCCTACACGTCTTGGGAATATTATCGTGCCACTTGCTGTCGAATTAAACGGTAAGCTAAAGATTCCATGCACCGCCAGTATGATTGTCTTTCGAGATACTCGGCTACAAAGCAACGAGGCAAACGGAAACAGAGCTCAAGATATGAGCAACGAAAAAGTTAGCTTTACATAAGTTGGCAAATTTTCGTTTGGGGGAATACCAAATAATATTCAGCCAAGCTGACAGGCCACTTCAATGAAGACCTGTGAATTTCTGTGAGTTTAGTGCCTCACTTGTACCATTTCGCCACTTCCCAACAGTATTACAGCTCGCACCATAGTGAAACAAACACTTGTGCAGCTGCGAAACTCTTGTTAAAGGTGTTAGTGAAACACCCCTCATGGCAGCGATCTCGGCTGCTCGCCAGGATGCAATCCGTCTGTAAAATGTCATGTCGGAGAGGTAATGGGTACGATGGAAGAAATCGCTACAGCGTCCTCCTCTGTTATATGGGACATCCAGCTGATAGTTTCCTTTTCACAACAGGAAGTTAGTGTGGCAGTAGTGCATGGTAAACGGTGACAAGGCGATAGCACAGAAAAGTTGAGTAGGCGTGATGGGAAGGGAGGATAGGGCAAAGGATTTGACCGCTGACAAGACTACGGAAGCATTGAGACTCTTCCTTAACACAATTGACTTACGAGCAAACGAACTGGCCCAGACGGGGATCGAACCCGCACCTTACGCCTGCCGGGCTTGTGCGCTCTCCGTTATGCCACCAGGGCCGCCTCTTACTACCCCTCAGCTTAGTCCTCTACACTTTTGCCTGACAATATTGACAAGTCTTAGCGCGATAGCAGCTTAGCCAATATATTGATAACAATCAGCCGATAATCATGACGAAGCACTTCTGGTAGTAATGTGATACCCTGTCTCTACTGTCCCTCTTCTTCCTGAACTCAACTGGTATCCATAAAGCTGCTCATTCCGATGGATAGCTCCCGGGGATAGGCATGTGCAGAGGCAGCGTGTCATGCTCAGGCAGAAGGGAGCGCGACGGCAAACAACACTGGTCGGAGGCAGTATAGCACCTGCTACTTGTTGAGGTGTGACGCATGGTTTTTGTTGTATTCAAAAGGCTGAAAAGTTTGTAAGTTCATTTTCTCACATCGCTCGCGTTTTCTCGTCGAGACTCTCGACACCACCTCTCAACCACCACAGAATGTGAAGCCCGTGTTGGAGTAGAGTGTAAATGCTGTTCGGCCTCGTCCTCGAAGACAGATGATCAAACTTTAGACCTAATTAATGTTCGGGCGCTGCAATCTCGAAAAGGCAAGAATCTAACCACAGGCTCATTGTAAGCTCAGAAGCAAGAAAGTCGGGGACTTCTATTGTTCTGTAACTGACTGTGTAAGGGCTTCTTCTGTCACCATCAGCACAGCCGTTGTTTATACTTTTCCTGCCTACTGTCTGCTCTCCAAGATGAGCAGACAGGTTCACAGGAGTGTCGTCGTCGTAAGCAGCCGTCAAGGTCTTGGAACCCATTTCTTGAAGGGCGTGCTGTTTGTTGAAGTTTATACGAGAACCGCAAAAGTGTAGCTCATTCTCGCTGCACGCTTCTGGAAAAGCCAAAAGAAAAGAGTGAAGGCAAAAGGCCGCGTTGACTCCTAGATAAGGAATTTTGCAAGTTTTGTTTTTTTGTCAATTCGATGTCAAAAGCTTTGGGGTAGGGGGGGTTGCGGGTGCGCGAAGCAGTGTCGACACTTTTCGGTATAAATCCTGTAAACCTGTACACGTGTGAATACTGACCTTGTCACCATCCTCCAAACATTGATATCACCTGTCAAGGCACCCTCTAGACTCTTTATCAAACCTTGTTAATATGTCTGTCCAATATATGACACTGACAGGACTTCACAGACCCGTGCAAGGTTAGGCATGTCTGTGGAAAGACGAGAAAAAACGCACGCACAGCATAACATCTGACATGCGCGCTACAGGTGTTATTGGCTTGATGTTCCTCAGGCTAACTGAAGCATTCCAAGTTCGCTTTGGTGAAGCCATGCAACAGCTGTACTGACAGATGGTGAATAATGCATTTATTGTTTTGACGCTGCTCCGCGGCACTTCTGCACGCCATGGTCGACTTCAGAGAATCTAAGCCTCTTCTAAAGTGAGCAGCTGTCCAGCTTTTGTTTTAGATGTGCCTACCAGTAAGTGGCCCCGGTGAAACCCTTTTACAAGTATCGCTCTGGTTAGGGTTGCAGTCTTAATGCATTTTATATGGCTCTTACGAGAGACGGCATAGATGTCTCCAATATGCAGCTGAAAGAATGGTCCCCGAATCCCCCATTCCCGCTTCCTTCCACGATCGCGGTATATGTTTCATTGTCGCCATACGTAAGATAGTCGCCGTAAGATGATAGGCCTGCGTAACCGGTTCACGTGGACGCTAGGGCGCCAAACTTTCTCAAGTCGGTCCGAGATATCTCACTACATGTGGGCAGGCGATATAGACAATGGTAACACCTGTGAGAGCCTTCAAACGATGGTCGCAACACTTTGCGAATTTGTAGTGGCATCTTATATCAGTAACCAGTCAACTACTTAAAATCACTATCTCCCAAAGTAGTCTATTTACTTTTCGAACCTTTTTCAGCCTTTGCAGTCTTTTCAAAGAGTCTCGGATAGTTATGACTGAAATATCAGCTCAGCACTTGCTCTTTGTAGGCGGCTTTCTGAGTCCGACCGCTTCTATAAGTCGGGCCCAGCCAACGAAAGCAATACATGTCGCATGAAAAACGTTGAATGCAAACACTTGCGCACTCTGCAGTGCGCGCACTTCACTACCACTGGGGGCGTGGCAAGATACAGCGATAGTGACCGGTCAGTCCTATGAACCACGAAGTGCATTGGGGTTGAAATTCTGGCAAATTTTTTAGAATGGGGAACTGACTGGTAATTTCCAGAATTTAGACTGACCCTACCCCCTCCGAATACCTGTTCGAACGCTTCGAGGCCCATCGATAACATTTTGAACGCAGAAAAAAAGTTGGGAGAGGTTTACGCAGTAAAGTGGAGATAACCTAATTCTATCAATAAAAACCCCCGATTAAGCAAGTGCTTGCGATTGTCCGAAAAGATAGGCCCTCGGCTGTGGCATTGCGCGCAATGCACACAATATTCAATCTGTTGAGAGTTATCTGACTCACTTTCGTACAAATAGTTCTGTTCGTTATGTTATGATAATGTCAAAAGCGGCCCTGGTGATGTAACCGGTTGTCCTTTTGTCAAGAAGCGTGAGATGCGAGTTGCAGTCCTCGCTGAGGCCAATACTTCCACCACTCAAAATTCTTATGATAACCTTTCCTGCTATCGTTTCCAGTGTCTCTTCGATTAGAAACTGTGACAAAAATCTGCAATAACCGCAGCGTGCGCAAACAACCAAACCCTGTTCGACATGGAGGGGCCACTTTGCTCATTCACACTAGTCCCTTTGTTAGTTAATCTTAAATAGCAGAACCTGTAAACTCCCGTGAAGCTGGTAAAGGCGCGAGTGAGTCAACTGGTCACAGGATCTGACAAGAGTTTTCCACCAGTGGTGGGTGACCTTTGCCAAACTCGACGAAATACTGTAATGTGCCCCTTCACCCAACCTTTTCTTTGATAACAGTTGCTGTAGCTATTAGGTTGTCCGGAAAGTTCTTAGCGTTTTGGGTGTTTAACTTTAAACGATCATAACTTTCTTAACACTCATCGGATTTAATCCAAATAAGCACCATTCGAATCAGCACACTTTTGCCAATGTGGCAGCAGTCGAGAAATCCCATCAAAGAAAAAACTGGGTGGTCGAGAATCCACGAAATCTGCGAAGGTCTTTTTTGCCTGGTCCTGTTTGATGAAGTATTTCTCAGCAGGAAAGTTCTGAAAATGTCTGAAAAGGTGACAGTCGGTTGGTGAAAGGTCTAGAGAATATGGTGGGTGAGGTAGAACTTCAACTCCCAATTCGTTCAATTTATGGATAGTGATTTGTGAAACGTGTGGGCGGGCGTTGTCATGCAAAAGAATCGGACCCTTTCTTTTGATAAGTGTTGGCTGCAGCTGACAATATTTTCGGTACATTTGGTCGGTTGTTCACAGTAGGGTTCTGCTGTGATGGTTTGGCCTGGTGATGAAAAGTTATAGTGGATTACAACAGCCGATGACCACCAAACCTGACCAGAATTTTTTTTTCGCGAGGGTTCGGCTTTGAAAATTACCTCGGTGGTTCCTCCAAATCCAACCACTGTCCGGAACGTCTCCTGTTATCATACATGATCCATTTTTCATCACAGGTGACAAATCCGTTCAAAAACGGGTCAATTCTTTTGCGCAAAAGCAGTGAAGAAGGAACCTCGAGACGTGCCGATTCCTGCCGGTCACTCCGATTGTGGGGCACCCAATTGTCGAGTTTTTTCACCTTCCCAATGCGTTCCAGACCATCTGCAACAGTGGATTTGCCAAGCTAGCTCTTCTGGCTATCTCTCGAACTGTTTGGGATGGGTCAGCCTTCCAAAATCCCCTTAAAATCCTCGTCAGATATTGCTTTAGGTCGACCGCTATGAGGTTCATCTTCAAGGCTGAAATCTCCAGAACGAAATTTGTTGAGCCATTGCCGCACAGTGCTTTCTCTAGCACTATTGGGCCTCCACACCTGGTTAATTTGTTGAGCTGTTTCGATTGCGGATTGCCCCAATTTATAGCCGAAGAAAAAAATCGTCCGAAGTGCTCTTTTCACATGCTTGAAAAAATCTTGAAAAAAGAGGGTTTATCAAGCAATGGTGAAACGGCAATTATACCATCAGATAGCGCAAGAAATTCTCTACAGGATGTGCTACTGAGAAGCAAGGCAGAATGAGTTTTTAATCAGCAGTGAATGTACAAAGATTAGGTGCACAAAACGCTAAGAACTTTCCGGACAACCTAATATGACAGCAACATCGCATACGGGATAACGCAACGTGTGCTCTGGAAGACACGGAGTCGTGCAGTCTCTCCTGGCTGACCCACAAAGCCATTTTTCCATAACTCTGACTGTCTCGTGTCAATCAAAATAAAACTTTGAAAAGACAAGACTTTTCAGAAAGTATCTAGGAAATCCAAAGTAAGCAGTCTATTCAGGCCACGTCATGAACACTGTTAGAAATTCTTTCTTTGCAAGTAGTCGGATCGCAAGTAAGCATAGAAGAAGAAATACATTTGATCAGCCATCAGACACGGAATTTAAGGTGCCTGCTACTCTAGAGTCATCGATAGGACTCTTGGAACACCAAAAGCAAACTCTCCTCGGACTCAATATCCGCTTTCAGATAGGTTACGGTTCTTAGTTCGCATAATGAACTAATTCTGGTCGCACTGGAAGAGTTGATAGCGTCATGACGTGCCCCTGAAGTCTGAATTCAATTCGCCCGGCGCCAGGTCTCATGTAAAATTTGGGCACATGTGCCTTGGTGTAATATTTCGACATAATTCCAAGTGCAACAAGCGTTGCGTGCGAAATCTCATGAAAAACTGCGCAAAAGAACTTGTCGGGTAGCATCGTGCGACGTCTGGGTGCGACGAACAGTGCGTTACCCAATATTTTGAAAAAAAAACGAGCAGAACAGTTGCGCGGAGGTTAGGGGAATTATTCGAATTATCTCAGTGTAGAGCGGTCTTCAGTCATGTGACTCGGGATGGAGCTGTCCGGCTAGGAGGGACTTTGGACTGCCAATGGTTCCTACATAGCACATGTTGACTAATAGATTGACCTGTGAACACATAGAAAAGCTGCGAAAGAATACAAGAGAGCGTCAGTTACAGGAGTTCACAGCACTTCACAGGGTGGTTTCTTCAAGCCTAGCTGAGTATCATTTTCTGCCCACACCAAGCCGAACTGCGCCCACGAGCGATAAAAGACAAACACTGCCAGTCCTCCAGGCACAATCTGAACTACAATAGCAGAAACGAAACTATTCAGAAACTTTTCCTTTTTCCTTCCTTCCCTGTTGCGATCAAAGGTTGATTTCAGCGGGCGGAGACCTCACTGATTTCCTTACATCTCCTTATGAAAATGCTCGAAATGGGAAAGATTACGCTGAAATCTCCTACGACGCGAACTAGGGACAACTGTCCAAAGTACAACTACTACAAAGTACAGCAAAATGTTCTAAGGCCAAATGACTCAGCGCCCTGGCAAATAAAGATTTCCATCTCCTATTTACAACACTCACCCTGCTCCTTCGGAAAAAAAATCTGGGGGAAAAACTGATTTATGAAACTCGCCTTTTTTACGATGCTTTTTTATTGTTTACAAGGCGACTTTAGCACACTTTCGCCATAAATGCTGGATAATTTATTATGATCCCTGGCGCATCTGGCTTGGAGAAAGGGGGGGATAGTAGGGTATTTTGCACGTTCACTACTTCCGGTCGAGCCATAAGACAATTGTGAAATCTTGTGAAGCCATGAATGATACTAGTCGTGGTATGTGAGACTATTAGGTTAATGCATAAGTTTTTTCCCCTGTTTTGATCCTTCCTTATTTCGTTTGCATGGAGGTTGGTATTTCGTCATCACGTGATACTCTTTCACCACACTAGCTATCACTCACCCACCCTGCATTTGCAGGCTACAATGCCGCACAATTACCAGTGCAAAACCATGTCACAGTGGTGATTGTGCGGCATTGTGGCCTTCTTCGGGTCCCAGCCCCCGTCCTTCTGGGACGATGGAATCGACAAGCTGCCTGAGTTGGCGTCGAGTAGTGGATGGTGATGGTGCATACCTCTAATCTTCAGGCTGGTTCGCTATTGAGATAAGCTTAGCAAAAACAATTTGTGGGAAAAGAACTCATGCAGCAGCCTAATACTTCGCAACTCTCTGAATAATACCTGCTGCCTGTTGTTAAAAAGAAATGAAAACAGATGGGCAGAGAACGCCGCGGGAAAGCCGGGGAATTACCCCCCCCCCCCCCCTATCCCCCGAGTTCACTGTGTCATACAATGACTTTGGTGAACTACATATGCTGCTGCTTCTGGTTGAAGGGACACATACAAGGAGGAGTACCCTTGCAGTTTCTAAATTTCTGTATGTCATTTGCGCGCCCCAAAGACCACCCGATTTATGAACAATATACAGCCTAATTACCGAATTCCCTTTCAAACGGTTCAGGTCTACTCAATTGACTCAGCAAGTTGATTTTCTCATAGGAAAGAAAATTACTTCTGTGAACAAAAAAAGCCCAAAAACGACGGCCAAAGGCAAGCAAACAAAAGCCCGAAGTGCCCTCGGGTCACACATCGTTGAGATCTCTAACATGCAACGCCTCGTTACTGAAACTGTAGTATTTGTTTGGAATGACTCAGAATTGAATTTGACTTGCTGGATCTGACATGCGAGCGTCTCCTCAATACCAGAGCGTCTTGATTGTAATATGCTGGAGCTTCCTCGCTCAATACATCTGAACCCCGCGACCGCTTTTCCTGCAACTCCGTGCGTCACGGAAGGACCGAGATCGGAGCAGCTCCTCCATGAGGGTAGACTTATGATTTACTGTTCAGGTTGAACCAATACTATCAAACGCTACGCATTATAACGCTTGTTTCCATGAAAATGGACGCAGAGTTCGGCTTGTTGAGGGCATAAAATTATAGTCAGTGTAAGTTTTAGAGGCTGCAACCTTGTAAAAACTTGTGAAGAAAGTTGATGTGGCTCACTTGCACCATTTCGCTGATTCACAAGTCTTGACAGTTCAGATAGGAAAATTCAACAAAAGGTAATAGCAAACAAAGTCACCTCCCTCGAACCAAAAAGAATCATTTGTATCCCTAATATTATAACATGCATAGTTTTTCGCTTACCTCTCTTTCTTCGCCCCTGTTATCTATTCCTATTGTCATTCCGCTGGCACTTTCTAATTAGCTAGAACTGGGTATTAATCATTACGAATGTTCGAATAAATTAAAATAAATATTGAATTAAAGCCTTTACAACGCGTATTGAACATTGAGACATATAGATATTCGTTAGACCAAGAGCGATTAGTATTTTATTTATTCCAAGCGAGTAGCCCCTCTATAGGCAGAAGTGTGGTGCATCTGCACACGCTTGCCACGTGTAGCGCTGTCCGGGTGTCAAAACCGTAGACGGTTCCCGCCCTGATCCAAGGAAAAATAGCCCTACGAAATCGCAAATAGGTACCAGATTCGTCTGGCAGTAGAATAAAACGCCTGACATGCGGCCGGCCGCAAGTCATTTATAGCCATACGCACTCAATAAGCCACTAACTTTCTGCATGGAAGTGGAATGCTGCCGCATCTCGAAAAGGACTGATCAGTGGCAGAAACTCTATCCTTTTTCGTTTACCTATACTTTTATAACTTTCAATCGTGCAGGGTTCTTTTCAAATAATTATCGCTGTACGGGCCGGGCCACCTGGGGTGTACGATATAGTCGGTGTGGTCTCAATGACAGGTATTTTGAAGCTCGTTCTAAGCGCTTGCCAATACCTAACTTAAGGACTTGTTCCGGTGAAACATTCGCTGAAATGCCTCATTCGTTCCAAGTTGAACCCGGTTCTCCGATTCGTCTTGATTTTTCGCCTTTCATCCGCGCTTTCGTTGATGTCAGGTCTCTCCTAGAATGGCCATTTATCTCGACCATCTCTAGTCAGCAGGTTTTGATTTCAGATGGATATTGTGGGTGGGTAGCAAAAGCGCTAAGCCGTACACGAATCGGTCCTATAAAAGCCCAGACGCAATCATTCCAATTCAAAGTCGTCCTTTTCATTCCAATCATGCAATACGTTGTCTTCTTCGCTCTAGTCGCTACCTCGAGCGCTTTCCTATTCGGAGGAGGTGGTGGCGGTGGATGTGGATGCGCGTAAGTTACTCATTACTCATTCAGTTACTTTCTCATATTTCATCTCATTTGCAAGCTTCAAAGTAATCCCCTCACTTTCAGACCTCCTCCCCCACCACCATGTGGATGCGGTGGTGGACTTCCAGCTCTCCCACCTATTCAACTTCCTCAGATCTCACTTCCTCAGCTTCCTCAGCCTTGCGGAGGCGGATGTGCTCCTCCACCTGCTCCTTGCGGAGGTGGATGTGCTCCCCCACCAGCTCCATGCGGAGGTGGATGTGGTGCTGGTCCCGTTCCTGCTCCAGCTCCAGTTTATGCTCCTCCTCCTCCAGCCAACGCTTACCCCGTCGGAGGAAAGTAAACGCTTTCAAATTGCATAACGACATGTCTGTAAATTGAATATTTTATTATAAATTGTTTTCAAATCTCCTTTGCTTCCAATGTAATCCACCTCTTGCGTGGTGCTTCTTGAACTGGAATTCACGGAAGCGCAGTCTAAAGGGCAATCTAATCAAGTCAGGTGAAAAAAAATAAAAGTAAAGGTTTCATGCAAGTCCAAGTTGCGCCATGCACTCGACTCACCTCTCGGAAGAGCATTGGCTGTGCATTTGCCTTACACTGCTAACGCGACTAGCTGGTGAACAGGACTAGCTGGTGAACAGTATACAACTGTGGGCTAATCAAAGGCGCTCAGCGATTGCAAGTTCTATATAGAGGACGGTAACAATCCACTGACGATTTTCCAAGAAAAGAAAAGCAGATGATTTTGTTGACCTGTCAATTTGAAAGCTTACCTTTCCAAATGAGCGCTCAGCACTGAGTCGAGGAGGCGAGGAAATTAGGCGCTCCCAACGAGAGAGTGAAGTGAACAGGAAGAGTAAAAAAAACGGTATTTTCTCTCTTTGGTATTCTCCACTCACCTGGTGTTGCGGCCGCCTTCCAAAACGCACGCCCATCCATAAGGTGAAGACGGCCTCTTGCACCCTTGTCTCTAAAGCTGAGCAGCGAATGTGGCACAGTGATCTGCAGGGCTGCATTGGAGGGACCACCTATCAGATGACCGCGGAATCTTTCTTCAGGCGAAACCTTAGGAAGACCGGGGTTACCTCGTTTTGTCCTGGGATCCCTCAATACAATACCTTAGCGGGATCGTTGATCCGTGAACCATTAGTTCGGTGGCCTTCTTGACTACCAAACTCTCATCGCACTTCTTGAGAAAACCAAGCTCTTGAAAACATAGTAGATGGGACCCATACCTTGAAGAACAGCTGCTTCCCTTTGCAGAATCGCTGGGTCCCACTTTCAAGGGTAAGTGGCTTGCGTGGATTTGCGCAGTGTAGGACTTCAAAACTTCGCTCAAGAAACTTGGCGTACTGATTGGGTAACTTTCCCTTCCTTTTTCTTGATTTGCATTTGCAACCTCAACTCTACCTGGTAGTTTATTTGGCGATCAATCAATCCCTGATATACTCCTGCCAACTGGTAAGCGTAATCACGGCCGATTATGCTGAAGATCGGCAAAGGGTGGTTAAGGTCAAAAGGGAGGTGTGCAATAATTGACGGTAATTCGACAAGTTTACAAGCTCCGACGTGACCGTTACCGAGCTGACCCCATGCATTTTTGACCGAAGAATTCCTGCCGTTCGAGAATGCCAAGTTTTGAAAATAGTGGTCCCATCCTTCTCCGTCCCATATGGAGATCCCGAAGCATTCCCAGGTATGGAAAGGGATAAAAACCTAGAACTTCCTGTTGGTTGAAAGGCTCGGTCGACGATCAGGTACAGAAGGGAAAAATGTGGCGCAGGGGGGTAGCGTGGTTCGCGACGAACAACCTTGTACCGGTTTCGCGGCAAAAATTTGTAAGGGAGGGGCGCTATAGCGCAATATAGGTTCAGTGACGCCTCCTTTTTCCAGTGACTCCGCCTTCAAGACCCGTATTCAGTGAAGATCGAAGCAGCGGAGGAAAAAACATGAAAATCGTCACTTGTACGGCCGCAGAGAGCTTTTCGGGGAATTAGCTGTGCGGATGAGAGTAGTGTTGGAGATGGTGTTCATTGAGCACGTAAACTGGGATCAAAATGGGGTTCTATTAAGGCAGGTGGCTTGTTTTTTCTGCTTTTTCTTCACTATCGAGTTGCTCAGCACCTTGTCTGTCTATATGAGAACCCCTAATCCACTATCTGCGATAGCGAATGATCGCGAATTTTGCCTTGATCAGAATACGATGGTCGCTGGCGAATTCTCATTCAGTTCGTAGTCGAAACATTGCTGATCGCTGACACTGATCGCTTTTTCTTTGCTTACTTTCATTGTCAAAGCACGTTGTGCATCGGGGATTCCCAATGAGGGGGGAGGGGGTTGGTCGTATTCGGTTGCTGAAGGAAGGTGATTTACTGAAGGAGAGCTCTTGAGGGCGGACCCTTCAGCAAAAGTTTTCCACAGCGGCAAAACGATCTCTGTTCACTGTTAGGGATACTCGATGCCCTTAAGAAGAAGTGGATCACATGACTCAAACTTCTTGCTGGGATTCTGTCACGAGAGGATAAGGCGCAGGTATAGTCTACATCATGGCGAACCGTGTGTGTGTGCATTGGAGCACAGCTGCAGCCATGTAT
>MU912710.1:0-18378 GCA_036418165.1 Cooperia oncophora
AACTTGGCTCTGCCCACGTCTAGCTTCAGCCTACCGCCTCTTGTCACAGAGGTCCTCTGAGTCCAGAATTGCGTCAAATCCAGGCCTAGTTCACCAGTGATAAGTTTATGTAATAGCAAAAGGTCATTTCTTTTTCGTCTGAGTTGCAGTGTGGATAGCCCAAAATTTTTGTTTCTAACATTACTAGAAGGTATTTGATCGTACATAAATCCAATAAGTCCAAGAACCCTTATCATCAACTTTCGTGTGAAGCTATTTTGCACTGCCTCTAGGCTTTTGATAGCCTTAATCTTGAAAGGATTGAAAATCGCCATCGTGGAATGTGCCCATTCGGCCGCTGTCAACAGAACACAGTCAACATTTTGGAAGACGCAGTTTATTTTGTAAGCATTCGTTTCTTGCTAAACTATTTCTTTTTATTCCAATAACTTCGGAATACTTGGACGAAGCTTCTTAATGGAAAGCAGCTTAAGAGAGTGGCAGTAGTGTAGTCATGTTTCTTGAGTTTTTTTGATGAAGCCATCACGTATACGAAAGCGATCTCTCTGCGACGAGCGCGATAACGGCGAGCTAGAATCCTAACGTCTACCAGTGTTATGGTAGCCTTCGGCTTTTGAGTGGGGAGGAGCTGCGACGTTGGCGAACCGCTCAGTATTGACTGTGTCAGATGTTCAGGTTCCCCTATCTCCCTCCAACTATACTACCAACTACAGATCAGAGTTTCTTTTGACATTGCCCTGAAAAAAAGCTCATGTTTCCAACTCGAAAATCACCCTTGGATTCTAAAGACGGCATTGTTCAGGCTGTTAGCGAAGCTTACCTGTTTCATGATCTAAAGGTTTCCTCGGATCTTGGAACTCATCCGGAGTGTTGTCAATCATTTCTCGGAGCCGTTTTTTCATCGCCTTTCGTCGTTTTGCCATCTCGTGTGCCTCCTTACCCATTAGTTTGACCCGCTGAATCGCTGACCGCCAGCTGAAATTTGGTTTGTTGCGCGAAAGAAGCTATACCGAAATCTCCTGAGATCGGGTAGGCGTGGCTGCATGCTTCAACTTAACCTGGAGGTGTCTATGCTTCTGGTGAGATATTTTCATCTTGACACAATTGTTGTCGTGTCTCTGTCCAACACAGAACAAGATGACAGTTGTCCCAGACTGGAATATTCCACGAGTAACCAATTTCGTGCCATGTTCAAATGCCACGCCTACTCTGACTCAGGGATAAGGAGTGTATATATCCTCTCTGAGTAATCAAACAATGGAAAGTGACATAGCGAGAAGGCTGAAGCCGTGAACATCCCGCAGGCACCTTTCTTTATTCCTAAATTCCTTGACGAGTACCTTTCTGATCCAGCGTCCTTATTCTTGAACTTGCGAATAGTCTTGGCAGTCTGCCGGACTACTTTGGAAAAGAACGAGTCTTCATCGGGCGAGGCGAGATTGTAGGAAGAGCGATTCACGATCTGAACATAGACTTCTGGAATACTGTTGGAGAAGTCTTAAAGTTCTGACTAATTTGTTCTATGAGTAAACAGAGCAACTTTAGGAGGTGCTGGTCACTTTCTGTTCTGGAGTTCTCCGAAAGATTTCAGCTGAATGGTACCTGAAATTCATGAGAGCTCTTCGGCTAGAATGCTTCCCATTGGTGATGCCACTCCGGTTGCGTTTTACATTTTGGGAACGGAAAAAAGCGCTTGGCGCTGGCGCTTGAAGCGCAGTAGTATTTGCGCTGAATGGTGTTTATATTCGATTGAGAGAGTAGCGCTGCCATTGGAGCTAGGCAGAATGACAATCCGTGTCAGCAGGTAAAACCACCTCTGGGACAGATGGTCATGAGATTTGTGGCGGAGCGCAAAGGAAAGTGTAAAACTGCGATAAAACTTTTTCTGCAGATGAAGCGATAATCTCGTGGTAGCAGCAATGTACCCCCTAGTTTTTTTATGAGGGTTCACAGCTACAAAGCGTTTCACAGCTATGAATTCACTCTTGAGTTTTGCATTCTCCAACAAACAGCCAACCGCTGTCTTCCTCTTTAATGGAGGAAATTACGAAAAACGTGAAACGGCATCTACGACGAGCACGAATAAGTCCGAAAGAGCAGAGCCTTGATGCACGCCGACTGTGATGGGAAATTCTTCGAACTTACGTCGCTGCTCACTAAAATCCCAGGCCAGCGAAATCTGTGATACTGCAGCGCTGATACGGTCTGATTTCCACTAAAGAAGCCGTTTCAAATGCAACATTATCCAGACATATTTCGGAAACCCCGGCAAGTGCTTCTGCTGCTCTGCAAAACAGTTTTATTCGGGAGTGCTCTTAGGTCACTAGTCAAATTTTGTCAGTTTTTTCACCATGTGTATTTTGCATGTATTAGGTCATCCCATTCAAACGTGCCGCTACATATAGAGGAATGGCAGAAAAGCAAAGGGGATAGAGCAGCGGGCTACTATACCATTTGGAAGCTAGTACCTTAAGCTGTGTATCTGTGAAATTTGGCGAACCTAGCCCCAGAAGAAGTTCTCGAGAATTGAAAAGAAGCCCGAGTGGTGAAAATCGGCGCCGGTTTTTCAAATCAGACGTCATAAGAGGAAAGTGCGCTGCTCAAATTTGACCTGCGCCGGACCATAGTTGTGTGTAAGGGTGTTCTCGAAATACACGGTGGAAGATTTGGTTCAGGAGCCCGTACAAGGAAGAAAGGAAAAAATTTGTTGTCGTGGATGGTCCCATAATATTCATCCTGCACAAGAAAAACGGGTGGATGAAGTCAGGCACTGAATATCTGATCACAGAGCCTGGACCCTTGTCGAGCTTCCCCGCGAGTCTGACATCCCAGCTGCAACTGCTGCCCGAGTTATGTCCGATAAACGGAGGATGGTCAAGAGGGTGGCGCATGGGTACCTAATTTTCTTATAGAAGCACGAACGCAGTACCGATTCTATACCTCTAGCAGTAATGTTCTCAGCATGAGATGTCACTCACAACTGTGAAAACGCACCCAGGCCTTAGATGAAATATGGGTGGTCTCGGACCTCGAGCCGAAACTCACAATCGTCAATTTTGTATGAATGCAGATGAGAAGCCGCCCGAGTTCTACCATGAAGAGTTACGTGGGCGCAAGTGGATGATCATCATAGCAAAGGATTCCCACACTGTGGCTTTCAAGCGGCTCTATACAGAGAACAAATCCGTCACTGTCGGTGCATATTGCCTGTTCCTCGGCATTCAGATCGACAAATGGATGCTACCACACAACTACAAGAAGGCCACCGTTGCTCGTCATAGTACCAGACCCCGAGTAACTGTATTGTAGATCAGTGCTGGGACACAAACAATACTGAGACCTGGGTTCAATCGCCCCATTCGCCCGTCATAAAGCCATGCGATTACAACTGTTCTATTCAGTTGAGAGTACTCTCGACGGCAGACGCTACAATGTTTTGTCATTTGCCGAAATTGGCAACAACAGCAATTTACCCACACTTGTTGAAAAATCGAAGGTACCAGAGGTCCAAAGGCCCTCGGGGCACTGGGAGCGGGTCATTGGTGAAGGAGGGATTTACTCATCCTAAAGCTAAAATATCACTTTTCTATCTATTCTCCTCTTTGTTTTATTCAAAAAAACCAGCGGCACGTTTGAATGGGATGACCTAATATATCATTTTCACTTCAAACTCACGACTTTTCAAATTGGGTTTACGACTTTTCAAACGGTACTCACTTACTGATGCCCCACAAAGCAGCACTCTCACCCGCTAGGGCCACGCCCACATTTTAGCGCGGTCGTGAATTTCTATCATGTCTTAGAAGCTTTGCTTTTGTGGACTTTCTGCACTTTTGTTGTTTCTCATATATAAACTAGCTGAAAAGGGCTGCGTATTGACACCTGGACAACTCCGTCCATTTTCCAGAGGATTTGTCGCTAATTTCAACATTTCATAACTTGTTTCGGCACTATTTACCCTTTACTGCCCCAGCCATCCGAAATCAGGCCAGTTCCTGACCGACTTTTTTCTCCGTGGGCAGAATTTGCTGAAAACTTGGCTCCAGGGGTAGTTCGACCCGCTGAACACGAATATCGCATCCGCTTGACCCGAAACCTCCTGGCGCCCGCGCCACGGCGCCGGCGCCAAAATACTCGAAATCACCAAATTCGCTGAAAACTTGCTCCCAGGGGTAGTTTGACCCCCTGAACACGAATATCACATCCGCTCAACCCGAAACCTCCTGGCGCCCGCACCACGGGCACCGGCGCCAAAATACCCCAAATCATTGGCGCCTGTGGCGCGGGCGCCAGGAAGTTTCGGGCTGAGCGAATGTGATATTCGTATTCTGGAGGTCAAACTACCCCAGGAGACAACATTTGAGCAAAATCTGCCCACGGAGAAAAAAGTCGGTCAGGAACTGGCCTGATTTCGGATGACTGGGGCAGTAAAGGGTAAATAGTGCCAATAATGATCTCACATAGCTCCTCCATTTTGATTCGCGGTGTAGACAGGTTTTCAAGGAAGTCTTGCTCAATTCCACAATGACGGCAACCCTCGCCTCCATCAGGGCTCTTTTTTTTTGAATAACGGGTATGTTAATGTCGGAGAGTTGTATATAAGTATTGTCTCAATGTTCATTCAATCTATAGTGTAGTTCGGTGCGGACGGTTGGGCGTGTCAGGTTTGGCGCGGTGTGAAACCGCTCTCCACCAATTGTTAATGCGAGCAAGTGATATGACTGTATCATATCGTTCGTATTACTCGTTTTCTACCACTTTTTGACCATGCGCGCGCCAGCAAGAAGGCAGAGAACGGCTTTGACACACTCATACTGGACACGCCCAACCGTCTGCAGCCGAACTAGAGTGTACATATCTTTGGGAATAACTTCCACATCCACTCGTGCAGCTGGGCTTTATTCAGACGCTGATTTTCCAGCACCTGTTCGTAGGAGTCGAAAGCGTGGCTTCTCCGGTGATGGGATTTATCGACGTAACAAACTGCTTCTATACTGCTATTCGACAAAAGACCATTCAAAATGTCATTGGATTGAATGTGCTCTTAGCCTCCCCAGTAGACCCCCAAAGGAAATCTATATCTGATATTTCTTGAGTTTCGTAGTCTTTGCAACCAGTCGCGGCAATTTTTGGGGAGGCTGACTCACTTGCTGTCTTTATCGCTTTGAAAATAGTTGCATATAAGAGAAGTACAAAGCGCATATTGCTCGATCGCTTCTGAAGTGCCAAAGATCTGACTTCTGAATTTATGATTATGATTATGATTTATTATCGGTTAGTAAAGCAGAACAAAACACAACATAGTTATTGAAATTGACCGATAAGCGGCAGCATGCAATTAATGAACAAATGATAAAACAAAGCAGCACATGGAAATAAGTTGTAGACAATGGATTGAGCGGAATAAGCGGGGGAAGGGAGCGGCAACGAGGAGGCAGTGGAACACTTGGTGGTGCAGAGCAGTGGCCCACCAACACTGCAAGTCGCGAGAAGAGAGAAGAGCGGCTCCGGATACCATCTTAGTAGGTCCGTCAACTCCACCAAGTGTAAGTGCAATTTGTACATGTGTGTCACCCCTTTTCTAACGGTGCACACGTGGGAAGGTCATATCTGTCTGGAGTTTCTTTTTTGTGAATTTCACGGCATTTTGAAAAATAGTGTGCTTTCA
Organism: Cooperia oncophora; assembly: GCA_036418165.1. Lineage (NCBI taxonomy): Eukaryota > Metazoa > Nematoda > Chromadorea > Rhabditida > Trichostrongylidae > Cooperia > Cooperia oncophora. Next base: position 5,669 of record MU912710.1, read on the forward strand.
CGCGGCCGCTAATCGTATTTCTGCTGTCAACATCCCGCCGTTCACTCGAGAGTTAATTTCTGGGAAGAGCAACAAGAACAGAGTGCCACTACTCTTAACATATCCACTACTCATAGGCAAACGGTTCGAAATCTTACGATTAGACTCCAATCATTGCTGCTTATAGTGCAGTTCGCTGCGGACAGGTTGGGCGTGTCAGGCGGGATGATTTGCGCTTGCCAAACCCGTTCTCCACCAGTTGTTAAAGCGAGCAAATGATATGACTGTATCATATCGTTCGTATTACTCGTTTTCTACCACTTTTTGTCGCATGCGCGCTTCAACAAGAAGGTAGAATGGCTTACGGACGGGGTGACACACCATACTGCCCGACACGCCTAACTGTCCGCAGCGAAGAAGAGTGTGTATGGTTATATTTAATTCCCCAAGATTTTGAAATGAATTTCATTAGATGTGTCTGAGCAATCGCCAACTATCTCACCTTGTAGTAAGGCGTATTTTTTACGTCGATTTCTTCTTTGTTTAAGTCGACTACGGAGCATGTCGAATAAGCTGGAAAACACCATAGTATTGGTTTTGGAAAAATCTGTTCGTTGGTGCAAATTCCTTTATCTACTCATTTTGACCCGATATCAAAGAAGTTCTTTGACAATCTGTGAGAGCGAGAGGAAGTAGTTCACTTCTGCTAGGGCAGAATTTCACTTTCAAAAATGTAGTACGACTAATTTTGAACAGTTCTTTCGGAATTCTCTGCATTCCTTCTGCTGGAAACCGTGGAATACTAGACACCCTCCCCCCCAAGCAAGCCTGTTCTAACAATCCCATATCGTACGATTCTATAGTTTGTTTTTTCTGAGGCGTGTTTCCTATGAACAGGGTGAATGTGAGACCATCCCCAAAATTGATGCAACGCACTGGAAAAATTGTCATCAGCGAAATACATCAGATTCTTCAGCAACCACACCAGGCGTTGGTCAACGAAGAATACTTCTCCACCTACACGAAAATACACGGCTACATGGGGCACAACAGCAGAAATTGAACGAAGTAGGCTACAGAAGCTTGCCTTATCCATCACATTCAAGGACTTCCTCTTCCAGTGGCCACTAGGCCACCAGTTCTGGAGGCAGAGCCAGCGTTCAGAAATTATTGAGAATGCGGCCCAAATAGTGACAGTATGGCAAGTAATACAAAAGTGGAAAAAAGCGGACAAACCCGCCGGAAATGCTCCATACTGAATCTCGTGCTGAACCGCGTTCCTACATACGTGCATAAGGTAAAGAAAGAACCTGGTTGGATGGCTTCCACTTGCTGATATGGGCCTTTCTCCTTATCACATCACTGTCACACCATTTGGAATGAAAGGACTTAGTAGCAGAACAACCGGACCATCAGTTTACCGTTAGAAGTTAACTTTGGGCGTTGCGGCACTCAAAGGGATTGCGGCAACTTCTTTGCGAGCGGGCGAAGCTTTCTTCCCCTATTTCAGAGCTGCAAAATTAATACGTCTTTCGCCCTTTAGAGAGGGATGGCATCTCCAAAAAGGTGTGAGAACATCGAGAGCGCAGGCTTTGCCTTCAGCCTCGGCACCAGGACTGACATCACTTCGCGAAAAATCGGGGGGTTGGCACCATTCCCCAGAGAGGGGAATCCGTACGACCCCTCCTTAGTAACTTGAAGTGTGTGGAGCTATCTGATGTCTTCCCCAGGATATGGGACATGTTGCTTATGTAAGGTATGTCGTAACTAGATCAATCCCAAAGAAGCACTGAAAACTGACGAGATTAGTGTCTCAGAAGTAGGGCAATGCACACAGTGGAACCTCGCGGAAAGCCTTACAATGGCGCGCTCCAAAGGAAGCAACGGAAGCCGAGGCGTTTAGCGCACTGCGGCTGGTGAGTCTAAAGCGCTTCTGGCTCATTGCATTCACAATATGCACAGTATTTTTCAAATGGATACTTTATTGAAAAATCGTCTTTTACAGAGCGGTTCATGTTGTATTGACAGTGTTTAGCGATTACTTTACAGTTTTCAGCAAGCTTCTATTACTCTGGCTAGAAGGTGGAGAATTCTTGGTGAGCACGGATTTTTCACCTTTCGGTGGATATAACTTTGTTCATAAGCGCTTAGAACGGTGACTACAGGGGGGGGGGGCAAAAAAAAGACATTTCGACCGAGTCACATATCAGCAAAGTTTTCGCTGCCCAGACAGAGGACGTGGATACGAGGGCGGAAGATACCCAAGATGTTCCTCGATAAGCAGGAGCTGGCTCTCGCCCATCACCTTCATGTACACCAAAATATGAAGTCATCTCCAGTCGCAGCCTGACTGGAGAAGACCTTTGGAATTCATGTCACCTCCAAACAGCTGCGAAACTTCTAGTATGGAGTCACCCATGGATAGCTACCTGGAGACCAGTACTCTCGATCTGGAAGACCTCCATCATCGAGCAGCTCCGACAACGTCGCTACGGTCTAGGACATCATCTTCACCACAGTCGCCAAGGCGCGGGTTGATGGTGTGGACCGGACGTACCTGGAATGGATGAACCGATATTTTCTTCGTGGACCCCAGACTGAAATGAGCGCTGGGGTTACATCGAGCAACTCGAGGAGAATATCCTCCTTCATGTCGTCGCCCGTACCTTCTTGGAAACTTTGTACTGCTACAGGATTGGGTGACACCACATCGAAGGGCGTTGGAAAAACTCTCGCCTACTTGGAATGGAAGGGCGTTGAGTACCTGAAGAAGATGGAATATCTAAGCAGGTCACCTGAACTAAACCCCTCAATTACCGGTTCGGGCGGAGTTCAATAGGGTGGTCTACAGTGGCGGAGAAATCAACGATCTCGCTGAACTCAGGTACCCACTCACGGTCGCGTGGCAGAATCTCTCGATGGCGCTCCTCCAGAAGGCTGTGGCGGAGTATCGTGATAGTATTTAATATGCTCTTCAATATGGTGGTAGAAATGTCCGATAAGAATTTAATAAAGTGTAACTTATAGCGCCTCGAAAGTCAAGGAAGAAAAATGTCTTTTTTTCTGCCCCTCCCCCCCCCCTGCAGATGGCACTGGGAGTTAGAAGTTTTTATCTGTCTAAGGAGTACAACAGCTTTGCTTTGGCTGAGTTACAGCAAGAATTCTCCTGTTGCGGATAATGACAAAAATAAGCGGAGAGTCTTTGGCGGAATTTTTGCCTTTTAAAGGCCACAATTTCGTTAATTCATAGCGTAAACGAAGTTCGGCCTTGCACTGGAAACCAGAAGGCTACTCTGACTAGTGAGCGCAGCAACATAGCCTAGCTTAGTAAAACTAAACTTGCCTCCCGCGGGTTTCCTTTTAGAAGTCAGTCTGAGCTGCAGCATTCCCTATTGCTAAGCGACAGGCCTTCCGTACAACTTTTCTTCATGAGCAAATAGCAACTGCTGCACAGAGGCGGCAATCAGCACCTCCTAAGAATGCGCTATGTTCTCAACAGGAAGCCAAATTCGCTCAGGCGCAACCTACCTACACCTGGTTCACCAGAATCAAGCATCACAATTTTGTCATCATCTTCACCACAGTCGCCAAGGCGCGGGTTGATGGTATGGACCGGACGTACCTGAAAAGACCAATATTTTCTTCGTGGACCCCGGACTGAAGGTGAGCGCTGGCGGTTACATCGAGCAACTCGTGAAGAATATCCTCCCCACATGTCGTCGCCCGTACCTTCTTGGAAACTTTGTACTGCTACAGGATTGGGTGACACCACATGGAATCGAAGGGCGTTGGAAAACTCTTGCCTACTTGGAATGGAAGGGCGTTGAGTACCTGAAGAAGGTGGAATATCTAAGCAGGTCACCTGAACCTAAACCCCCTCAATTACCTGGTTCGGGCGGAGTTCAATAGGGTGGTCTACAGTGGCGGAGAAATCAACGAACTCGCTAAACTCAGGTAATCTCTCGATGGCGCTCGTCCAGAGGTAATCTCTCGATGGCGCTCGTCCAGAAGGCTGTGGTGGAGTGTCGTGATAGTATTTAATATGCTCTTTAATATGGTAGTAAAAATGTCCGATCAGAATTTAATAAAGTGTAACTTATAGCGCCTCGAAAGTCAATGAGGAAAGTGACTTTTTTGCCCCCCCCCGTATGTCCGTCCGCAAAATGCTTCACGGGTTCGAGTTCGCTGGAGGAGAAAACGACCGCTAGGCAAACCGGTAACCGATTGGTGCGGATGTATCAATCCAATGTTTTGATTGTGATAACACCTCCGCTATATAAGACAACCATTCGGTACACTCCAAGCCATTGCACGAGCTGCCACTGGGCATTTGTTCCAAGGTATGATGTAGGCTATGGCACAGGAATATCGTTGGTGGGTGACAAGAACTGCTAGCTGCTGATAAGACTCGATAGGGCATTAGAGTGGAAAGGACAACATACTCATAACGCGGGACACAGCATCAGTTAGGCGTTGATTTCAGCAAATGATATCAAGGGGAAGGTGGAGAATGCGACGGCGGCTGATAAAGTGATGCTGGAGCCTCTACACCACGAAATTATGGAGTTTTAGTGATAGCGACATTGATGACGGGTGACAAGCAATTTTATCAATTGATAAGAAAAGATAAGGGGACATCCTCACGACATCTGTGACCACAACACTGAACACTGAACAGGGAACTCAGGAAAATTCGAGGAGCACCGGAAACATGGATATTGTACCGCTTCATGCGTTCAATAGCTCTTTTACTTCCAAACTTTCAATTAGTGATGAGAACGGATAGTAAAAGAGTGTGGTGCCTACTACTTAGTACTTCAGCAAGCGGGTTCCATTTTAATTCAAAGGGAAGCGTTCATCGGTAGGCATTTCGGTGCGATTTGTTTTTTTTTACATATTGCTATGTATTCGTCGACTGCAATTCGTATCTATATCTTTAGATCTATGTATTGTATGGCATTATTACGCGTACGCAAATGTATGCGTGTGCTAATTGGTGCAGGATCTAGAGGGTTGCTCTATATGGTACGATTCCAGCCAACAGCCAAGTAATTTGAAGAGTTTCGTTTATATGTATTATGGAGTGCGCCTGGCGAAGCCAGGCCAGCTCGGCGAAGCCGAGCTAAAGAGAAGGAGGAGAGCTCGGCGTCAGCCGGGCGATCCGACTCGTATCCTAATGAATGACATTGCTATTGCTTTGGAAAGATAAAGACTCCTGCTCAGTAAGAAAGATATGTGATAGTGAGAGATGCTCACAAAAAAAGTCATCAAATCTTAATGTGCAAGCTTTCTTACTCCATGTGGTTTCGGTTTTGAAGAATGCGCAACCGAGAAAATTCCTTATTAATGTACGATGGACGATTTGAAGCACTTGTATCGAATCCTCCACTGGTGAGCTCTCGGCGATGACGCCGTCGTCAGACCTTCAATTTGTAGCACGCAGCAATATTGAGCTCCAACAATTACACCAACGCCATCATCAAAACTTACCTTGGGTGGGAGGGATTAGTCCACTGGTTCGGCGAAGTAAACGAAGTAAGGATTGCCCAGCAGTATTTCTTCATTTGTGATAAGATTGATCGGCTTCAGACTTCCAGTACAGATTCGTCTTTTGAAGCTTCTGACTGTCGAGGAAGCTTAAAGTCACCATTTCAGCATTGAAAACAATTCCTGGCTAGGTTCCGATACGATACGGAAGAATGTTAAGCCCTGAACGTACCCTTTTTTTATGAAAGACGTAACGGTATCTGTAAAGTAGTAGGAAAGTGAAGCATCTGCGCGACACAGTGGCGGCATTGTAGAATTTGTCCGATAGTACAATGTCACAAATCATTAGACTACAGTTCATATGATTACGATGTTCTGTCCTCAGTTAAGTACGTGAGTGGATCATCACTAACTCATACGTGTGTCCCTTGACCAACCCATTCCCTCTCGCATAGTTCACAAAATTCCGAGGAAGCCGTCGCCGAAAAACATGGTTTATTTAGGTAACCTTTCATTTTCTATCTGAAGATCCCATACAATTCCTTTTCGAGTAAGTTATCCAAAATAAGCTCTGCATACGTCTGAAATAGCTCGCTTGTGCACTAATACACTCTAAGACATCACCTCTCACTTATTTGACTGCGCAAAGTGTGATGAATCGTGGGAACAATGTGCTGCATTGTTACTTGATCGACTCAGGGAAATCAAGGACATTCTGTCTGTGTGTCTCTTCACCACCCCAATCCCTCTCGCATAGTTCACAAAGTTCCGATGGTCGCTGGCTGTTCAGTGCCGTGACTTCTCGTTAAATCCATTGATAGAGAGTTCACTAAAATGTCGCACATTTACCTAATCTCACCGTCGCGGGAAATCGGACAGAACACGTTAGACGATTTCGACGGAGATCCCATGATTTACACAGATGTATTCACTTGTATCGCATATGTAGCTCTTGATTGACGCCATAAGAGTTCAAAGATTGTCTCCTGATCTGAGAAGGGACAACATTGTTCTGAAGTGACAGGAACAGGACGCCGGATACATAGCAGTGACCCTTTTATCTAAAATGCATGCCATTACAGATATTCGAAAAATGATCTCAATTTTGTTCCCATTGCCTACCAAAAGGGTAGGATAAGAATGGTACGATCGCACCTCGTTAACGACTTCTCGCACCTGGATTCGAGGCATAATTAGCGAGGTGCGAAGAAACCTCATTAGCCGAGGCACGTCGTGCTGTTATGGATATTCAAGTACGTATGAATTTGGATCATTGTTAAAGGCACAAGGCATACAGGATTTCCGTACTTGGTCTGGAATGATTGAGGTGGTTCTACCCGGAGGGAAATAGCGAGAAAGCGGAGCTGAATGCGTTTCAGACGAGTTTCCTGTCGGACCGTGCTAATAACCTCTACGGGTACGTTTCTACTCACACATTCATGCAGCAATGCACAGCTTCATATGATCCCTTCGCTCCATATTCTAGCGATACGAGGCATTAGCATCGGTCGGTCATTTGTGGGCAGGCGGGTACAGTGAGTCCGGGTCGCTGTGCTGTAGCATGATGGGGCGCTTGAGAGGGGTTTTTATGCGAAGCGTGTTTTGCTCTCAGAGCTCCTTTTCGGAAGCCCTGCACTACACTCCAACAGGCGATAACTCACCAGAAAACGGAAAAATGAAAAAGATGAATGAAATGGAAAGTGATAGTTGCATATTTCAATTATCGCAATATAAGCGTTGCATGGCGCTCACACAAGGGAGACAGGGAATTAGTCGCATAGCTGCGTTCATACTTTGCAGCAGTGGGTACCAGCAAACATCGCCTCTACCACCGACCATCAGCATTCCGAGCGTCCGTCAGCGTCAACAACTAGGAAAGTAGATAGCGATGTAGCGAACAGCAGCATCTAATAGTGACTACCCGCATCCATCAGTGTCCACAGAGTTCGTCGGCAACCGCCAGCACCTCGAGGGCATAGAAAAACATGGATATCGATCTAACGTTTACCAGCGTCTACCACGTCCATCCAGCGAACAGTAGTAAGGTTTTGTCAGTAATACGGTTGCACACGCCACAATTTGATTGCGCCTAATCCAATTGTGTGCTATCCTACTTTCCCATACTCTACCAGCAGTCTGCTGCTCTCTCTACTTCCCAATACACTCCACTTCCAGTCGTTGGTGAAAGCTGGTGGGCGCCGGTTGACGCTAGATTGCATCGCTGTACCTTCTCAAGACCTTGTACCACCCCAAGACAGAAGGTATTCTGTGTTGCAATCAAGTTTTGATTTTGCAAGCGACTGAAAAATGAAGAAAATGGTGTCGTCATCACCAAAATCACTCGAAACTTGTCAGCGAAGTCCAAGTTCTGGTTTTGCCAGCGAGTTTTTCAGCTGTCGTTGTGGCTTCGAGTGTTCAATACTGGCATGTGCTGACGTCTAGCAGCGTCTGCCAGCGAATAGTGCGGTACTGCATAGTAGTGCGGTGCGGTTGCACATGCCTCAGTTCTGCGCCTTATCAGGCCTCCTACTTCCCTATACTCTAACAGAAGTCTGATGCCCTTCTTCTTCCCGAGCCCTCTTTTCCTTGTCGTTGGTGAACGCGGTGGACTCAGGCAGTCGCTGCAATTAGCTTGATCATGTGTGTACTTTTTTAATCGCGGGCGTTGACAGACCTTGAAACGCAGATGATCGCTGATGGACGCTAGTAATCGCTGGCGGAAGTTGCCGCAAAGTGTGAATGCAGCCTGTGAGGTTTGCACGTTAATCTAGCGTACGAAATACAGCTACTGAAAAGCTTGATAGCGGCCGCCGGGAAATCGAGGAAAGGCCTGGTGTGCTGAGTACATGTAGTTTGAAAATTTATTCAGACATTTACTACAAACGCTCTCCATTCAGTTTCATTAAAATATATACAGACACGTAAGGGAAACAGAAAGACACATCGAAAGTAACTATTGCGAGAAAGAAAGTGAAAGACTCTCATAGAATCAACCAGCGGAATAGTTGCACCATAATGACATTGCACAGATTTCACTATATATGTGATAAGTAGGACAAAGGTACACACTACGACGAGGGCTCATGGTGAAGGATTCTCATAATCAAGCCTTTTTCAGTAACAAAAGGCTATAACTAACACAGTAAACAGTTCGGCTATAACAAACTTGGGAAGACAGTCTCCTCCTTGACACCATTAGTGCGAGAAGTTTACAAAACAAACTACCTCTGCCTTTGCGTCACTTTAGGAAAGCCAACTGGGAGAAAGAATGACTTCCGACTCGATAAGCTTGGATTGGATAAGAGGAGACATTCCATAGGGAGACATTATTACACCGAAGAGGTACTGTGGAGAACAAACGAGCGGCGAAAGGAAGAATGGTGATAGAAACAAGGGTGATGCAACCATTGGATTATAAACGAGAGGATTGAGCGCAAGAGGCGACATAACAATAGGGGTGAAAGCCTGTGGTGAGAGAATCAGTGGCGACAGGACCAAAGGAGAAAGTGTGATTGGAACGAAAACACCAGGAGACAGAATTAATGGATGAAGCACCAATGGTGAGAGCACGATAGGCGCGAACACGAGCGGTGTAAGGATCAGCGGTGACAAAACACGAGGTGAGAGTACTAGCGGAACGAATACCCAAGGCGAGAGAATAATCGGACCGAGGACGGCTGGGGAGAGAACAATGGGTGAGAGCACTATTGGTGAGAGCACGACCCACATTAAGGTTAATTGCGCTGGATTCAACACAAGGCCCGACACAAGTAGCTGTGGCGCTAGCACGACATCCTTCTGGCGCACGCGGAACTTCTTTGCTTCCGCCAACGCACGAACGCTAAATTGGAAATCAGTTCATTCAGGTTAATACACCTCCAATCAGAAAAGAAATTTTTTTTCCATCGAAAAATGCTCAGTAAAGGGCACAGCGTGGTCAATTCGGCCGAAGCTTTGCTTCATGAGATGCTCTGACCTTCCGTTCACGAGGATCGTATCCGCATGAAGCGAAAATGCACCAGGCCACGAAGCAAACTGTTATTTGCGCTGACTGCAGTGCAAGCACTAGGGGTTGATGACATTCGTGTTCAAGGTGTCCAACAGCTCTTTCGGACAAGATCCTAACAACCTTGCTTCTTTGAAACTGCTCTTACCCTAGGCGGTCTGTGCCAAAAAAGTCACACAATTTCTGGCCAAACTGCTGTGATATTCCCAGTGGGTGAGGCAAATCCAGAGACAAGGTTGGCTAAATACTTATCGAGGAAGTTCTTGATCAAAGTATTGCCTGAACACCTAAGGCAGTAAGAAGTTAAGTGCCACGTCTCTGATAAAGCCCAGCCTTAAAAACATGAACAACTCACATATTTTATAATTCGCGAATTGGAATTTTTTTCGTTCTAACTTTTCTACCTATAAAATTGCACCGGTCAACACAGTGGAACGGAAAACAATGGCACAGCACGTAAAGGCAAGTTGCCTGTGGAAATAGTAAATACTGACAAAGGAGGTCATTCAAAACGCGCGCTTTTTAGAAATGATTCTTGCATGTTGTAGAGGTCATATAAGGACCACAGAATGGGGTTCCGTTTTTGCTATGCATTCCTGGGTGTCAAAAAATGAGTGAAAAGATTGCTGAGGAAAAGCGATTCCGAGCCACTTTCCAGGCTCTTTTCTAATACCAATGTTGAGTATGATAGCAACTGAGACCTCCGTCGGCATTGCATTGAAAACAACACAAGTCAGGGTGAAAAAGGTACTTTATTTGGCACACAAATGAGTAGTATTGTAGTTTCTCAAGTGATTCTCGCAGCCCGCACGTCGGGTGAGGGTATGGTAAGTGGTCAGAACCATGTTGGCGCTAGATGGCTTGCGCCGAATCGTGATTAAGGCCGTCAAAAATCCCTATATACAGAGTCCCAGTCAAATTTTGTTCTTGCACGTGTTCCAGTTATGATGATAGGTCTTGTTGAACTGTTGGCTATCAGTGTCTCGTAGGAGTAGTTGTCCAGCTTCGATCTGGACCTATCTATTTGCCAGTATATTCTTTCATTCTATCAGCCAGCAACTTTGTGTGGAGGTTTGTATGTTTGTAAGTAAGTGCACATGTATGTATGTATGTGTGTATGTCCGCTCGCAAAATGCTTCACGGGTTCGAATAGGGTGGGAGCAGAAAACGAGCGCTAAACCCGATTGCTGCAGTTGTATCAGTGCAATTTTTCGATTGTGATAACAGCGTATATGAGACAACCATTTGGTACACTCCGAGCCATTGCACGAGCTGCTCGCGTGGCAGTGGATGTGTGCTAGTGCGGTACATGGTGGGGTGGAGAGGCGGAGTACCACAACCCCCTCTGCTTCCTTCCCCTGCACGTGCCCAGCAGGACCTGAGTACGGGCAGGGGAGGGGATTGGAGGGGGGGGGGAAAGATGTTGGGTGAAGGAGTTGCAGTGAAGTGATAATACTCTCACTATATAGGACAACCGCTTACTACACTCGAGCCATTGCACACGCAGCTCGCGTGGCGGATGGAGGTGAGCTCGCGCGTAGGCTCTTTTATCCATTATGATTCGTTCAAAATAGCGCCGTATGAGCAGCTAAATGTAAGTAAATTCCGTTCCCATTACGAGGTACGCCTGGTGAAGCCAAGCCAGCTAAGGAGAAGGATTAGAGCTCAGCGTCAGCCGGGGGATCCCGGTACCTGGTACACTCACAATTAACAACAACATATTCCAAGAAAGCAAAGATATATGTTTGCACAATATCCACGCCCGAAAAGTTAAAGTGGAAGTGGTTCCGCTGCCTGCGCTTACCGGGAGCCACTGCTATCCGAGTGGCACAAGACACCAAAAAAATTTTCCGCTGAAGGCCGAAGGTTCCATACAGGGGTTACTAATGCCCCAGTCACGATTCTGACACTTTTATCCGTCGATGAGATTTGGCGCCACCATGGCGCTAAATAGCCCATCCGTGCGGATAGACAACGATTCCAGCGCAGGAAGGCCACTGCAACAAATCGGACAAGGTGCACCGTGGTCAGAAATGACCATCGTACTCGTGAGCAATGCACCGAACAACCCCCATAGCCCGATTTTCAGCGAGCTTTCCTCAACAGTGTTTCCAGAGCGCAAGTGTTAAAGGCAAAACCCGCGATCATTCGCCATCACGGATAGTGGATTAGGGGTTCCAGTAGGAACGGCAAAGTCCTGAGTAACTCGATAGAAGCCAAAATAAGCAGAAAAAACATAACAAGTGCTCCTGACAGAACCCCATTTCAAGCCTAGTTTGTACATATCCTATTGGCTCCATACCCCCATTACGACCTCGCCCGCATATTTTATTCCCCAATAAGAACTCCACAATCGTTCGAAAACGATTTTAATGCTTTTTCGTCCTGCGACTTCGTTTTTCGCTTGAAGACGGGCCTTGAAGTCATAGTCTGGAGGCGAAGAACTGGACTGGAAGAAAGGAGAAGCCACTTAACCTAGATTGCACTTTGCGCTCCTTCCTTACAATATTTTTTGCCGCGGAGCGGTGCAAGATTATTCGCCGTGGATCACACTACACTCTTGACGCTATATAGTTTCAAGTTCTATACCTGATCGAGGGCAGTGCCTCCAAGTAGGACCCGGTCGTGAACAATTTGTGAATAGGATGGGCCCCAAATGGCATATATTATAACATCATGACGCACGCAGGAACGCAAGGAGATGGAACACTGGAAAATACAAAATTTGCTTCCCACGTGGACCCGATCCACAAACGATCTCGCGACTCGAGAGCCTATCGCACTATCCACTACGCTATCCGTCGACCATGCAAAAGCTTCTGCGGAAATTATTGAAGTAACTTCAATACTACCTCTCCCATGCCACAATACGTATTTTCTTTTTGACTTCATTTTGCTCTCTTTTTGATGCATAATCATGGAACACATAAATACACATGCCACAACAAACAAAGAACTCATAAGCTATGCATCCTCAATGTTACAGCGAACAGAGCCCAAATAGACGATTAAAATCGCCCTTTTTTGTCAAAGTATTTCACTCATTTTTGGCATTCCCATAAACGCATAGCAAAAACGAAACCCATTTTTGTGATCCTTATATGATTCCCTACTACAACATGCAACGAACCATAACCCCATATATATAATTCGCTTCGTCTGTTTCTTTGTTTGTAAGTTTGTCTGTCCGGAAATTCGGTTCGACCTGAAGAACGACTTGGAGAGGTCGGGTCAAGGT
>MU912711.1:0-20960 GCA_036418165.1 Cooperia oncophora
ACTTTCAAGAAATTCGGGAAAAGTGGTAGGAAGTAGGGAAAGCATAGGAAGTCGGGAAAAGTCTAGGAAGGTAAGGAATTCTAGGAAAGTGGTAGGTAGGATGGGAGAGATGGAAAATGGTGTCGTAATTTCTGAAAATTTTCGCCAGCGGCAGGACGTGCCCTGCATCCAGAGCAGATCATCAATAGCGATCGTATTCCAGTTGCTACGGGGGAAGAAAGCGATTGTATCTGGATAGCTAGAACATTTTCTGTTTATGGCTTGTCATGCATTCTTTCTGGGCGGTGATGGTGCAGTTTCAGTACAGGAGTTGGTCGGGGGGGGTATCCAGAAAAGACTCTCTGTTAATGTCACTTGCCATCAGTGTTCACGTTTTTAAGGGTGACAAGGCTCATGGAAGGGTTAAAGTAGATTATACCTTACACCTCTGCTCCACCATCGCAGAAAGGTAGCGCCATCTACCAACTCGATTGATCTCAACGTCTTTACTATTTGCATCAGACTAAAGCAGCTGCGCAATTCAGGGCCAAGGGACTAGCGTGCAGGTTCATAGAGACCGTCACTCTGAATTTGGAATATACCTGCCATTCAGCTTCCAGACTACGTTTTATGGCCATGATTAGCCATACTTTCATGGCTGACTCGAACCAGAAAGTTGAAATTATGGTCGCGCGCCCTGGACAAGTTCTTTGGGTGAATTCTGAAAACACAAGGGTATTCATTTGTCCTTCGGGGAAGGTTCTAGGGGTTCAAGAACAACGTGTGTTTTTATCGCCCCCTTCTAGCTAATAATCATGAATCCATCAGTTGCTTTCTGCCCTCCCCAAAAGTTCGTCTCCGTCGTATGTATGTCTGGAGGAAGGGGGGAGGGAGGGGTAGAGGATGTCGGAATTTCAAAAGAACTCTGCCATGTGATTATGTGCACTAATTATACTTTCCGCAGTGGTGATGCTTTGAAAGACATTAGAAAAAAAAAGAAATATCTCTAGGAGGAATTTACTTTATCATTTAATCATTTATTTATTTTTTATGGTATCTACGAGGATGCGCTACGTCAAAACAACATTGCAAGGCTACAACATTAAGAAAAGGAAACTATCAAATGGAATTCTATCGGAGCAGGAGAGAAAAATGACACAAGTGAAAAAACAGGTGAAAAAGGAAAAAAGAGCCTATGGAGATGAGGCGAGAGTAAGTAAGGAGCTTTGCAGGTCCAATGGGATTTGAAGCCCAATTTGAAAATGGGCTAGAGGATTTTCAGTTCAACATTCATTCACGGACTGGAAGATTCTGCATTTCAGAAACTCATGAATTCCCAAGTCCTTAGAATGTAGCTCTTTTCGCCGGATGTAATTTATTAAAATTTTTGTCTTCTGCCCATTTTGGTCTTTAGTTTGGGGAACCGTCATCAAAAATTAATGGTTTCATATGAAAAAGATCCGTCCATGAATCCAAACATGGAAAAAAAAGATTTATGGAGTTTCTGCAAACTTGGCGTGCATGCATGACTTATTCATTGCCCCTTGAAATTTTTCACAGTAATTTCAACTTGACATGGAAAACTTTGACGATGTTGAAACGAGACAAGCTTCGCTGTGGGTGGTCTGATACTACTATATACATAGCGTCAGACGATGTATTTCTCATTAGAGTAACGAGTACCTATTCAACGGTTAACCATGTGAGTGTCGTTAAGAAAACAACGGAATACAAAATCTAGTTATCACTCCCCAAACATGTTAATTAACACACACGTGAAATGGAGGAGGATGATGACGCCTACGTCGTTAACTGCCACCCAGGAGAATTCTAAAGTGTTCCGCGGGCGCTAACTCGTTGTCGAAGAAACGTCATTACTGCTTTTAGTGGGACTTCCTAGGATTTGAATCATTCGTCTTGGAAATGAGCCGGAACAACATTACTCTTTTCAAAGAATAGCTAAATGTGCCAATCTGACTACAGTACTAGACTATTACGGTAGCAACCTAGAAGATTTGCTTATCGCGGAAAGAACACATCGGAAAGAGAAACTGAATCATCATCAACATCTAGGCTTCAAGACTTTTTCATGGTATTCTCAATAGCAGTGAGTGGTTAACAGCTGTGATACTTGTAAAATACTTGTGACGGGTTTCTCGCGATTTCTCTTCGCTTACGAAAGGTATCCGCCGTGCCCACTGCCGTTTTGCGAGGATCTCCAGATCTCAGTAATGTTATCCGTTTATTTTTACTTTCTATGCGACCTGTGTACCACGTGCCCAAAAATGCGTTCTGATAACTTTAGACATAAAATAGATGCGAAAGAGATCATACGAATGTATGACACACCTTGTGTGTCATACCATCCGAAACGTGTAGAAAATCACTGTTTCTATTACCTGCGTATTTACTTGTAGTTATCATTTATGATATTACTCCCAATCACTTCAGAGATTAGGACCAACACCTTAGTTTCTTACTGGTTTATTCCGAAAATATCATTGGGAACGTCACAAAGCAGTCTGAAGCAATCATGGAACTCTCCAAGATTCCCGAAGCTCTTAAATGCAGACGTTTCGGGTTCTTCGCCTTCTTAAAGGCATGGGAAACGACGGCAAGATGCCGGAAATGACGCTCACCACACAAATCACGACGTAGTAACTGACAAACTTGGCGCTGTTTGTCGACGGGGGGCATTTTGTACTACCATTGCTTCCCTAGTTCCGGTTTACAAATCTCACTCTGGTAAAACTTGTGAACGCTTGTGAAGCTGGAGCAAGATCGTCTAGCCACCATCCTAAAACGTGTCAACTCGAGAAAAGGCTACCTAGATGGGTCGGCACATCTATGGAAAGCAGAATGCCCCCCGTCGACAAACTGCGCGGCAAACTTATTAAAAGACCAACAGGAAAGAACAGTCGAGAACGCCTTACATAAGCCTCTTCCCCCCCCCCCTCTATACCTCTTACGTCATACGACTTCGCGCAGCACGAGGATGAAAGTTACAGTTAGAGGTTTTTGTAAAATGGCTTATGGATAAGGAGGGACGTATTATGGCAACGGTGTCGTAAATTTCCGTGTGATATGTGCAGCCAACNCAAAAAATTGGAAGAGCTCGGTAATTCGGAGGCTGGATCTTAGGTATTAGTGTTCGAACTTCCTTATTTCTCCACTCCTTCATGTCATTTCAGAGCCACTCCGCGAGAAGAGATATGCATAACTTAACTAAATGTGGCCGGGAGCAGTTTCGCGCCAGGAGCTACGCAATCCCTCCAGTGATCGCACACCGTGCCTTCAAAAACCTGAAAAATCGAAAAACCATTTGGGGCTGATTTGTTCAAAGAACGGTCCGCAATGGAAGGAGCTTTCACCACGCGTGACTATGTCGTCAGAATTAAAAATGGCAGAAATCTAGTTAAAAAGAACTAAAAGGATAGTCTTGGCCGTTGATCAATTCAAACTTTGCTGGGGATGCGGCACGCATTCGCAGTTCCATTCAGAATCGTAGTTTGGTGATGAATGCGATTGTGGCCTTATCAATGATTTACGCGCCAGCGTGTGAGAAAGTTAGTGTTCTTATCCCGTTCCCCTCCCCAGACGAGATTGATACCAATTTACCGTCCATTTATCCCTATCACCTTGCAATCATGGAAAGCCCCTCGAGACAAAGAATCCGTTCAAAAACACTACATTATGACGTTCTGCATTCCACAAGCGCCTAAATATGCGTCTACTATTGAGGTTTTTACTATAGTTTGTTACTTGAAAAAACAGAAGAAAAAAGGAATGCAATAACCTCCCTCGAGCTCTGCAAGTTTTGACCTACCGAGAGGTCGAGGGAGGTTATCAGTAATTCTTACTCCACGCCGTAGAGCCTTACAGGTGGGGTGTCTTGCGTCACGCGTCCAAGATCAAGGTAAGCCAGCGTTCCGCCCTAGATCGATACCGTTGGGTGATTTACTGGTGTGTGGAAATCGTCTTGAGTATTGTTGAAATGTTTGAGCGAGCAGCTCTGAAATGTTTTTTGACCATTTCAGGCTCTGACGAAGGCGAAGACGCCGAAACGTAGGCCTTCAATAAAGTTGCTCAATCTTGGAAAGGCTAGAAGAAATACGAAGAAAAAAAGGAACTGTAAAGATAGCTTTTACAGCAGTATTTCAGGCATTGGGAATTTTTATACACAATGAAGGCTTCGAAAAAAGTTTGAAGGGGCAGTAATGGCAAAGAAGAGCCAAAGATGTGACGATGAGAATTCTAGTAGTGGCCGTGGCAGTGCACAACATAGGTACGGAGTAAATGTGAGTTATTAACTTTGTACGCCTTTTGCGCTGTCACTTGCAGTTCACCTCGGTTTTGATGTGATGCTACGAGGGCAAACAGTACGATAGGAAGTACTATTCTACAGCGTTTTTTTTATCTCACAGTACTGTGGGAAGGCCTACTGAAGACTTATGGTTCTGGCTATGCTGTGTATTTTGCGGTGGAGCTGAATAGGACGTAGGTGAGGGCAATTGGGAGAAAGTAACCACAGACAGGCAGGTGTTAAAATGGAAACCTCGGGTGAGGCCAATCCGCGTGGACCAGTCGTCTATCCGATAAACACTCATCCAACATACTTTGTTTTTTCACCTAGATGGTCTACGTGAGTTTCTGCTCCGTGTCACTGGTGGTCATACCATTTGGTTGACAATAGCTAATTGTTAAAACAAAAAGTTTGCAGGAATATGTCGGGGGGCCACCTTCGGTGCCTTCTTTTGTCTGAGAATAAGCAACCCCCTCAGATATTCCTCTGAAGCTGTCCATCTCCAGCTTAAACTTATAGCTCCTGCAACCTTGGCTTCTCTTTAACTTCGAGTGAAGCTATGAGGTGACTTAAAGCCCGATTCCTCAGTGCCAAGTAAATACGGAGGCAGGTCCAAAAACGAAAACGCCAGTGCTAAGGTGCACCCGAAAGCAAGAAAATGGAAAAAACCGAGCAAAAATGACGTAAATGCAGCCGCTTCTGAGCTCAGCATCTGTTGAGTGTGATAAAGCCGAGAAGCGCACGAGACACTCGTCGCGACGTGAGTGAGTGTACCAGAGCGAAGTATGAGAGATAGCGTCACAGCGGTAATAGTATAGGGTGCCGGTGAATATGCAACCCGTCTGAAAGAAGGGCAATATTAGACGCAGTTTTGTGAGCTCTAGCGGTCGTTCCTCGACTACGTACACTCTGTATCCCAGAAACGGAGAGGGCGCCTTATTTGATCATAATGAAGAATGCTGGTCCCGTAGATATTTTCATTTAAGACAATTGTCATCCTGACTGTGGTATGACTAATTGTTCGCATTAGCGGTTAATAACTCACCAGGAAACTGTGGCAGCCGCAAGCCATTGATGGAATGAGGTATTATTACCAGGCCCCTCCATTCTTTTCGCGATATAGACTTGCACCTTGACAGGCCGATATTCTCTGCTCTGTGACCGGCTGCCGGACGTGCAGTATCGGCTCAATCAGAACCGGGGGAGCCCACCTCTCAAGTTATGCGCCGGAATCTGAGACTGACATGGGATGAAGATTGATGTGATTACTACTCATTGCGCCCCGACAGTTCCTTTAGAGTATGCAAGCCTAGTTTTCAGTCAGCCCCGATGTGCGAGGAGCATTTGAATGTCTACCGGTATGTACCGAGTGTCTTATTGGGAACCCATGATGAACAAGCCGACGTCCAATTCATCCATCAAAGTAATCTGGCTACCGCCAACTCTATCGAATGTGTCTCGCAGGCGACCAGCTCGGCGTAGACCCGATGGCAGCACTACTCACCTGTCCTCTTTCAGTAAGTTTCACTGTACTTGTTAGCAATGAATGTTCAACTGGCAAATAATTTAAAGTTTTAAAACACAGAGCTTAGTTGGAATTTTGACGGAGGCGATATGATTGTCATGCTACTGGCGGAAGCAGACTAGGAAAGAACTGACGTGGGAGGGCTTAAACGGTTCAGCGGGAATCAGCTCTATCGCTACGCCATTACCTGCATGTCCGCTAATGACGGATGTTTTGAAAGGAATCAAAGAAAGAAGGCATCATCCTCTGACACAAGGGATTGAGATTTCCTTTGTCCGTTTGTTTTTCCAGCTTTCAAGTGGCGGTGTTATTACCGAATGTTTACTGTCTACGTATACGATCAAGCCCACTGGCAGTAGAGGTAAAAGCCTAACAGGCCACACGCGCGTGTGCTGTCTGCCTGTTTTGCGTCGGACTGCAGCTACTTTCTTTCAGAGCAGTATTGGGGGGGCGCTAGGGAATTGTTCTGAGGGCCTACAGTGACGACATAGTTGCCGGTTCGATGCACTAGAGGCAGCAATTTTTCTTCTGTGCATGCTGGCGTTCTTCTTGAGCTTAATGATGTCCCGCGTCCTGGACAGGGCAACTGTCTATCCTGTCGCTCAGGCTACGAGTTTGTTAAATATTCCCGTCAGCGGTTGCAGTTACTCTGTGGGACACACGCTCACATCGACTTCAGTCTGCCTAAATTTCTATCACACCCTACGGACCGCCGTTATGAGTCATCCCGCCCCGTTTCATCACGTTCAGATCGATAATCGACATTTGCATCTTTTTCACTTTCGTAGGAGTTACTGTCCTCAATTCCATGTTCCTCAGGAACATCTTCTGATAACTTCAGAAGATGAAGTAAATGCCAAATAGACCATGAAAACAGCGCAGAAAGAGAAATGTATGACCAGGGTACAGCATGGGGATGTGCAAATGGCGCGTCGTGCGAGTTACGACCCCCCCCCCCCCTCCTTGCTCTAACTGGACAACCAGATGCTATGTTCACACTTAATACGTTCTGAAATGGAATCTAGATTTTTCTAAAAAATATAACAGTGGGCGGACCTCTGGCCCTCTAAAATCCAGGCAATAATAGGCTGTTTCAGCCTCATTCAATATGAGGCTGAACAACAGCCTCGCATTACCTACAATTTTGTCTTAGGATTCAGAATAAACAACCCGCTCGTTCGGCCCAACCTATGTCTTTAACATGCACTTCAACAAGCGACCACCAATCGAAACAGCGAACCAAATGCTTGATCATGATTAGGCTAAATTCGCGAAGAAATAGCCCTTCTAAGGTCAGCTGCGTTCTAGCCCCAGATGGCATTCATATTGAATGGTCGACGTGCGAAATCATGACGAACATGCACGTCACATCAAATGCGAAAACATGGAAAAATACAAAAAATGCCGGAGCCAAATGAAAAAAAATTGGATATTACCAGAGGCATATATAGATTCTATACTTCGGCCTATTATTCAATCGCCACCGTTTTGCGACCGCTTTCATTGGAAAAACGTCATTGGAGCGCGCTTGTTGGGCCTGCCAACGTCCTGGGGTCTGTTCGGGGGTTATATCTCTTTGACGGCATGTCGGCTTTAATGATGAAGTTAGCAGCATGCAACGGGATGTTCCTACTGTTGCGTTTTCTACCCAGTTGCAATCTGAATATTTCCCCGTTCGTGAAATATTTCGGATGGGTTTCGGATCGGCTAGGGGTAAATGGCAAGCGGGTTTTTATGCTTCACATACGAGTAATACTTATTTCGGCATCCCAATTTTCATTACAGAATCTGATCGGTCTTGAAACTGCCCTATCTTTTCTCTTTCCAATAAGCTTTACAGTTTTCCTGAAGACCCGCTAGTTCAGGAGATATTTTAGATGGGTCACAGACGCGCTAACCCTGACCCACCTGAAAAAATCAACTCCTTCATTGTCCATTGTGAGGATACCCGTTTCCGGAAACTTCAGTGTGCCTTCAAAACACATATTTCCTTCAAATGAGTGAAAGAGGAGCTCGGCTATCACTGATCGATTTGGTCCGAGTGTGCGCCGTGCATTACGCTCCTACGGCAGAGGTGGTGGAAAGGTGTAAATTCTGATTTCAGGTGCTTTTATCCATGCAAGCAGATGTTTGTTTAGGGTTTGGAAAGGACAATACGCACGAATCTGTTTGAGACGTATTATTTAGTCATCTACGTACTTACGAGTTCATGATATTAAGTGATACTTATTTATTTGTTTATCTATTTATTTATTCATTTATTTATTCTTGCTACTCTTGCTATACTTATTAAATTTTTTTTATTATTTTGTAGTCCTATCTACATCGGGTCTTCAGCAGCTTTGCCATCCGTTCCATCAAACTTAGCAATGGCACACTTTTGTACTCTTTGATGCCTAGCGAAGCCTAATTTTTGCTTCCCCACGTCCCCCGCGGATAGTGCGAGTTTCCCCTTTCTTGAGATTTCGCATGACGAGGGCTGCTAAAACTTAGCACTTATGTATATATTATAGAAGACATCAATAATTTTCATTTTTTTTAACATCCTGACTTCCATAGCTCCACTCAAACTATCAACTGAAATGTCGAAGCATTGCCCGGCTCTGAGTGACTCTTGAGATTACGACCCTCCCCCCCTCCCCAGCGGACCCCCCTAACGGGGGTTTCGCACAACGATGTACCCCGTGCATGACACACCATGTGTGTCAGGCGGGATCCCTCTCTTCACGAGCGGAAAGGTTGGAGCGCTATATGATGGGATTGCTTAAACTCGTCGCTACCTTAATATTTCTGCTGGGTAAATCACCAGCTTCATCTTCTACCTTTATCATAGGATATGTGTTACGTTGAGGTCATATTTGGCAATGAAGTGCAGGGTAAGTCTACCTCTAGCAGATACCAGAGCCCCTGCACATTCTTAAGTTGTCGCTTGCCTCTTCACAATTTTTTTAGTTTGCCCATTAACGTGTCTGGCTTCTACTTCAGAACTGTGAAATAGAATTTTTCAAAAAAAAATGACGTGGAGTGGTTGGTTTTTGTTTACTGTTATTTAATTAATTCAATAAGAACTAGGGCGAGTCAATACGAATCACATGTGGGTTGAGAGCTTCAGAAAGCGGCGTGTGTCCTGAAATTGAAATGGCCACAATTTAATTACGAATCATGTGAGTGCAATCGGCGTCAGATAGCTCGTTGATTAAACAAAGCTACTTGTCGTATAGACATCGATGCGGAATGTGATGAAAAAAGGGACCATCTCCATCGTTCTGCGATTGCAGAGGAAGTATTTGAGATGACGACTATGTTGTTGTAATTCGAATGTGTGACACTAGTACGTAGTCTCGTGGGACTAACCACTTGTGGATACACGAGAATAATGCAAGCGCACTCACTTCACTCACCTTTTCACTGGGGAATTCACAAATGTGTTTGCTATTCGATGAAACTTCCGCCTTCTGGACTTTGGAACAGCCACCTTTTTTACACTTTGGTGCAATAGTTCGTCGAGTTTCGGTAGTCCCTTTTTTGCACAAGGAGTTTAATGGGAAATACTGTGGGGGTTTCTCTTCCTCTGCCAATTTTTCATTATTTTTTTCGAGAGGGCACTGCCATTTTGAGCGAGGAAAGTGCATACGAACTCCTAAAAAACGGAGTGAAAAAGAGAATTCCGCTGGTGTTGAGGTACAAGTACGTATAGTTCCCCCATGCAGGGGTCCTTTCCCTTCATCCTCCCTCAGCAGAAATTTCCATCTCCTTTACGAGACACCAGTATTGCGCAAGGAGGTCCTTCAAAAGCCCTTCTCCCAACCTCCGTCAAAGCGAGCGCCCTAGGAGCTATCGATGTGGACAGGGGTTGAAAAGTTTTGCTAAAGTCCATGCAAAAAGAAGAGGGCCCGTATGGGGAACCAATTTTTCTGAATTCCCCTTCTTTTTCTTCCTTTTCGGAGCCGGTGTATATATTTTTCCTCATAAAAAAAGACTGTTAGCCCTGGCGGAGGTGTTAGTGGTTGAGGCGAAGGTGGTGTACTGGAAAGTGGCACGCTTACCACGCTCGCGATCTGAGGTGCGAATTCCGGATCCACTGTCGCCCAGGTCAACTAAGACTTCCACCCTCAGGAAAGGGTAAACTGATAGCAAATTGGTATCGAATATTGATCGGTACTGTACTGCTCCAAGACGACGTGAGACCCCGGCGCTGTTTGTCGACGGGGTGGGGCATGTTTGTATCAATACATTGCTTCCCGTAGTATCCGTTACCAATCTCACACTCTGGAGTAAAACTTGTGAACTTTTGTGAAATTGAAGCAGGGTCGTCTAGACATTATCCCAAAACGTGTCAACTCGTGAAACTGCTGCGTAGATGGGTCGACACATCTATGGTACGCAAAAATGCCCCGTAGCTCGAACAAACTGCGCTGGAGACCCCCTCACTTTACTCAAAAAGCAAGTCCTTCGCAGTTGGGGGCAATGCTGAAAACGAGAGGTCCATTATGGACGCGAAGGTTTGGTGGCAGGTGGCCACGGTCTTAACAGCCCCAGTACCAACCCAAGCCTTCCTAAAAACCAAAGGACAGGTAAGCAGGGCGGCAAATCCGTCTGGGAGCGTAGGAACCTGATTTGCTGGCTGGCCTCTGCGAGTTATTGCATGGGCCCCCATCCCATTCAATTAGCCAGCACGATTCTGAATGAGAGTGGAAGGTGTGCCGCATCTCAAGAAAGGATTGATAGAGAAGATTTTGACTTTGATCCTCGAATTGGCCGTGGTTTTAAGGCCAGTTGGCACGATGAATCACCCAAGACGACTAGGATCAATACTCCTGACAGGATAGAATTCCGCGACGAGACCTCTGGGCAGTCGCTTGCATAGCGGTTTCCGAGAAGGTGCCCTTATAAAGGCCAGTATCAAGCGCCAAGAACTTTACGTTCCAAACGCCCGCCACGCCCGCCCGCCCATAAATGGACGACCGTTCCTGACACTCGTATTCATTTATTTGCTAAGCAAATTATGAAGCGAAGGATTGGTATGAAAGCGGCCGTGATGCTGCATGCATACATGGGTACACATATGCAGCCGTCTTCGGTAGCGGTGATTGGCAAGATGCCTACGGGAAACTCGTCCGAAATCGATTTACAAGTCACTGAGAACGGAGGCTTTTTCTTCGCAGGATTTTGACCGTTTCACTCCGTTCTTTCGCCATTTCCCCACTATACAGCGCCCTACTAGCATTTTAGGCTAAGTAGGAAACCATCGTGCCAACTGCCTTTAAACGCCATGAGTGTTCTGCAACAGAATGCTCCACCTTGTTGGAATGGTGCCAGTGAGTGCACCAATGTGTGACCAGTGGCACAACGTGTACGGACACGTGCACTTAAAATAAATCTCGCATTTAAATTGTAAGTCTATTCAGGGGAAATGGCTAAAGTACTCCAGTTCCTGTTGCACCGCAACCAATCACGGAGGATTACGGCCAATTCAACGGCTCCAGACGGGCCTTTATAAACTGCTGTAGATGTGATTACTGGTAGGATTAGTGTAAGTCAAATGTCTCCGGGGTTGTCTTTTTCTTATAATATCATGTGACCCTTCTGGGTGATCAGTTTTTGAAAGTAGTAACTCTTGGACGGATGAAAACACGTACGCAGATTCCGAAAGTCGGAAATCGGAATGCGCTTTGATACTCAGCTGGGTGGGAGTCGGAAGGACCCAACGGATTTATTCACATGTGTTCTCACACGTTCCACTTTCATATCCATTCTCTATTGAGGGGTACCCTTGGGAGAGCGACAAAAGACAAAAGTTGGCCATATGACCGCGACCCGCCGAAGGGGTTCACTTGTATTCAATTAAATTTGCCATAATGTTAACTGCGTGTACCTTCGGATGACTTTCAGTTCTAATGAAATCATTTTCTTAGGGTATTAACTTCAGACATGACGTTAGAAGCTCGGAATTTCATTATCCCCATCATTATGGGAAGTACTCGTTCAAAAGAGTACTTTTAGTGGTCCTTTTACTTGCTTTTTTTGGTGGTCACGTGCTGTTCGAGTGGGGTATGAGTTTCCGACTTTTTATGCGAAATTCAACTTAAAATATTATGACGAAAAATAATAGACCAGGTAAGGCTCTTCAGCATCTATTACTCGCTGCCCTTTACTGGCGAACTAAAAGTCCCCTCAAGAACAGAATTTTGGCGATTGGGAAGCAAAAAGCATTCTCAGTTCATTTCAGTGGTGGACTTGGTCCTTGAAGGACTTCTTCGGCAGAAAATCTTCACAGACCCTGCTCTGAAAGGTCTGGCAAATGACTGGATGTTTTAGAACTGCTCAGCAAAGGCCACTCTGCATCATGTGGCCTGGCACTTCTAGGGAAGAAGTAAGTTTGGTTCTTCCTCAAAGAGGTTCCTCGATTTTTCTGAGCATGGTAAGAATGAGTATTAAACATCAGACCAATGAACAGATGTTCCACTATTTCAGAACTCGTTCCAGGAGCCTTAACCAAAACGTTTTTTTTGGGTGAAGTTCCCATTCTGACATGGAAATACCTGAATAACGTGGCGTGAACCTTGACGACCGCAATTGGTGCGAAAATCCGACTCTCATCAGTAGTTACTTTATCCCTCAGACATTGGAATGACGGCTTGAAATCAAAGTTCCAAATACAGCCCAAGCACCTGCCAGGTGAATGGAAAGCTCGGGTTGCGCTCAAACTTCGAGTTCGTGGCTATTTTGAGTGTTGGAAGTGATGAGTGATGGTGTGGTGATGTTTCAGGTCCCCCTTCCATTCCCCTTTTGAGGAATTCTGATCCATCCAGACGATCGAAATTCGTCTCAAATGAGCCTCAGTGATCATGGGACTCTTCTGAGCGGATTCGAAATCGTCATTTCTTGAGCTTTCCGACCCATTCTGCAGCGGTAAAGGGGAACACCCCCCCCCGCCCACCGCTATGCGAATGTTCCGGTCCTCGTCAGTTGCTCTGTGCTTCAAATGAAAATCGTGGAGCAACAGAGTCCGATCTATCTATGGCTGAACACAATCTTCTCCGCCGTAACGCTACAAAACTCCAAAACTGAAAATCCAATTGAATGCCCTACTAAGTCCTCACTAGACATCACCAGATCAAGATTTTCCAAGACCTCCATGCGGTTCTCGGATAGCAATTTGAACACGATCTTCAGAAACATGTACCAAACTTGAGATGGAGGTGGTGTACTGGCAGGTGGCACGCGCTTACCATCGGCTCCTGCTCAGACCTACCAAGCCTTCTACCCTTCAAAGACGGTCAACCAGCGCCAGTTTCGTGTGGGAGGATAGTAACAATGACATGTACATCGACTGACCCCCGTAAGTTATTGTAAAGGGCATGTCGCAATCGGTGCGCTCCTCAAAGACTATTGTCGCGACCAAATGGTCTGCGGAATGCCTCCGTACAGTTGGCATCGTTGTCCGCATTCGCAGAGAATATACCACTTTCGTCACTCGAAACGGCGAGATAAAGAAGCTAGAGATGCGTGATTATTGCAACCATTGCAACCACGATTACTTTCACTCTGCAAGACAACGGCTTACAAGCGGAATTGCGTGTGTACATAGCGTTGCCTGGAGCGTCGTAGGGTGATTTCCTGTGCTCTTGCTGAGAATTATTCACACGTCGATTCAAGGTGCCCACTGCTAAAGGGTCTCTGTTCAGAGCGTTCCCAAGGTTTTTTTTCGCTTCTTTCTCTACTGAGGAGTTACTTATGGGCTACTGGTTCATGATTGAGCACCTACTACCTGTAACACATGATCGCGGATATTGTATTCATGTAGAAGGTACGCATCTCAGAGAAGGAATTGATGCACGACGGAGACGTTCTCCTTCATCTTTTTATGCCCGAACATAACGGCGAATAAGGTCATCGAATTTGATAGTGCGACGAAATGGTTCTAATAATTGCCATTGGCTTCATTTAGTGAAAATGCACTTATTGAAGATCCCATGAGACGTAAGTGAAAGCAGACGATTCTAACGAGACGACCATTTTATGGAGGAAATTCAATTGTCAAAGGCGAGTGTGATTCGATAACCGCAGAATAACGAAGAGGTTTGTGAGTTTCCATACTATTTGTCCTTTTCATCTACAGCACTTCTTCTAATTAATGTCCTCCCTTGAAGATGAGACGATCGAGTGCAATTTCACTCTGAGAATTTAGCAACGTTTCAAATGACACACAGTACCGAAATAACTTGCGACATTCAAAAAGCAGGAGCTCAATGCTCCGGTTTTTTTTTCTGCAGTCTCGAGAGAATTTAGCGAAATATGCTTTGGAAGGAATTGAGTTAGCTATTAGGTTTTTTACTATACCAACAGAATTCCCATTTTCCGTAGAAATTAAAGAAGGAACCGAATGAACTCGGATGGATTACCATATTCAAATTCGTAATGCTATCGGGTACGGGCACATGGAGCGATAATCTCTTCTTTGCTCTGAGTAGGGTGCGCTTTTGAAGGCATATGGCACAATAATTTGGTACTTGGTTTAATAATGCTAGCGCGGTGCTATATAGTGGGAAAATGGCGAAAAAAAAACGAAGTGAAACGGTCAAAAACCTGCGAAAAAGCCTTCGTTCTTAATGACTCAGAAAGCAATTTCGGACGAGTTTCCCGTAGGCATCGTGCCAATAACTGCTACGGTAGATATGGTCGGGTACACTGATGTACACTTATGTACTCATATATCCATGCAGCACCGCACCGCTTCATGTCAATCCCTTCGCTTCATATTTTACTTCGCAAATGAAGCAATACGAGCATCAGGTACGGTCGTCCATTGTGGGCGGGCGGGCGCGGTGGGCGTCTCGGTATGTTGCAGCTTGATAGGGCGCTATAGGGATACCTTTTTTGGGAAAGGTGCCATGCAGGCACTGCTCAGGAGCACGGAATTCCGTCCTGCCAGGCGCATTAATCCTATTCGTCTTACTTAGTCACTTAACGTGCCAACTGCCTTTGAAGACGATCCCCTCGCTCAAATAATTCGCGGGCGTCCTCCCTTGTAAAAGTTGTCTGACCCTCTGTCTTTAAAAATATCCCGCTTTCGCGGCTTTACAGCAAGTAACGAAGATGCGGACCAGGGCACAGCGTTCGATGGGGATTCCCTATGGGGGGGGGTCGTACCAGCCCCTGAAAAAAGGGGGGGTCGTAAAAGCTCGACCAAAATCCCCATCGAATGCTGTGCCCTGGTGCAACGGCCCTCAGAAGTGGCAGTTCTGACGCCTCCCTAGTTGCCCCGCTCTCAATTTTTTTCATTGTTAGATTGTGTTTGCATTTGATGACACGAAGAAACTATTAGTGAGCCAGAAGCGGCAGGATATAGCTTTTGCGGGCATAAAACGGGCAGGTGCCGAAAACTCGTTCTGAGGAGCTGACAGGCCTTTTCTCCCTACCAAGGTGTCCCATGATTTCTTTGCTTTCCTGCTTTTTTTTGTTCCCCGGAAAGTCGTTAAGCGACTATAGGTTTGTTACAGCACGACACTATCCACAGTATACAATCGCGGAGTTTGTTTTCAAGAACACCTCTAGAAATTAGCATAGATGTCGAATCATCCCATAAGGTGGTTAGAGGCGCCACAACAAGCAATGATTTCACCTTTTCAGGTGCAGGAAGTGGGCTGCAAGCTTATCATTTGGGCGAGAAAGACCATGTCGACATGTAGTCTACGTGCATGCGTCGTCTAACTGTGTTTTTCGTGGGAGATTTACGATTTCGTTCGAGACAATCGTAACTTTCCGCTTCACCGCTCGCGGCAAGGGGCGCGCGCCACTTTCCTAACGTGGATTGGCCTGTCGATCGGATCACCGAATTTCACGTAGACTACAATATCGTAGACATTCTTGACTGTCTTTGGTTACTTACTGTACTTTGCTGCCGTCTGGGGCCTAGAGACGTAGTTATTTGCAGGCGCGACGCCATCAGGGCGGCGATTTAAGATTGTCCTGTCACATACCGGCCTTTTTCGTTCCTCACAGAATTAATTGATACCACGAAACTGGAAGCAGTACTACACCCGACTCCTTGTCGCAAAGTCGAATGGTTATAAGACCCCGTCCGTCCGCGACTATGCTCTCGTAATTTCTTGCTAGAAGGTGCAAAGTTGTCGAAATACTAGACTAGAGAGTAGTTTTATTTCGGGATAGAAGCGATTTAAGGAAATGTGACACGCTTACAACATGCGCGCTCCTACGGTTCAGTTCGGGAGTGGCTCCCGTGCAGGATACCCAACCTTTCTGCATTAATGAGACGACATATTGGCACCAGAATCGTCCGGGAGGGAAAGAACTCTGATTTGTACATCGGCTGGCCCTCCGCAGGTCATTGTATAGGCCACGTCGCCCTGCATAAACCACAGCTATTCTTAGTGGAAGTGGAATGCGTGCCGCACCCCAAAAGGATTGATCCCTTTGTCCTTCCATCCCCTTTGTCTACTTTCGACTCCCATCTAAAACGTGTCACAAAGGAAGATTAACCAAGGGAATGCAGGGTATTTAGGCTGTCTCACGGGACTACGTCGGCGTCACGTCATTTAATGTCCGTGGAAGAGAGCTGAGTCGCCCCCGCAAGTGGGAATGCTCATTTTCAGATGGGTTCGTGAGTGATGGTAAGTGAGCAGTCATCATCGCCATTTGATTGCCCCATCGCCGTAGGTCGCCGTTCAAAGCTCTCGGCACTTTGCACCGCACGTCATAGAGAGTGTGAGGAAATGGAGCCGGTGACGCGGCAGTGGTTATTCCTGATCCCAGCACTAATGCAACCAGTTCCTCGAAAAACTACTCTAAAGCAGTTGGCACGATGGTTTCCTACTTAGCCTAAATGCTAGTAGGGCGCTGTATAGTGGGGAAATGGCGAAAGAACGGAGTGAAACGGTCAAAATCCTGCGAAGAAAAAGCCTCCGTTCTCAGTGACTTGTAAATCGATTTCGGACGAGTTTCCCGTAGGCATCTTGCCAATCACCGCTACCGAAGATACGGCTGCATATGTGTACCCATGTATGCATGCAGCATCACGGCCGCTTCGCTTCATAATTTGCTTAGCAAATGAATGAATACGAGCGTCAGGAACGGTCGTCCATTTGTGGGCGGACGTGGGCGTTTGGGACGTAAAGTTGTGGCTTGATAGGGCCCTTATAAGGGCACCTTCCTCGGGGAAACCGCTATGCAGCGCCTGCCCAGGGTCGCGGAATTCTATCCTGCCAGGAGTATTGATCCTAGTCGTCTTGGGGGATTTATCGTGCCAACTGCCTTTAAGACGAACCCATCATATGAAAATTGGTGTTGCATTTATGAGTCAAAAAATTAGAGAAGCTTTGATGTACGGTATCTCAAGTTGCCATTCAGGGTATGTGACAGTTCTCATCATTGCCGACCGGTGGGGCGTGTCAGTGCGGCTGCGTGTGAGGACTGTACAGGTCAGCCTTACACTCCAATCCAGCGGAGTGGTGGAGAGGGGAAGTTGGCGCTCTTGCAATAATGAAGGGTAAACTCTGGCAAGCCTGCTTCATTGTTGCTCCTCTCCTTCCAATAAGGTAAAGAGGAAAGGCACTCCAATGACGAACCTCAATGATTGATAGTCTCCGACCAGAGGGAAACGGGTTTTCAGCCAAGCGGCATTAGCGTAGTTTGGAAAGCAAAGAAATTTTCAGATCTGAAGAAGAGGACGAGAACGAGCAACAACGTAAAAATGCGAAAAAAAAATTCAAAAGTAAAATAGGTATTGAGACAGAAGAATGAGTGAGGCAAAAAAACTGCAGCGAACCAACGAAAGTACAGACTATTGCTTGAAGGATGAGGCACTGTGCGGTTGCGTCGCGTGCGTCGCGTTGGAGCAGATTATCCGAGAGTCTTTTCTAAATTTCTCTATATTTAAATCGCCGGAAGTCTCCTGAGCGGACCATCGGGGAAAGGATAAACGCGGTTGTGAAGAGGGCTAGCGAAGAGACTAGCGCTCACTAATAAGTACTAAAACAGTCATGAGTGACTAGAATTTGAAGAAATATTCATCTTCAAGGAATATTAAGAATTCTGAAGATGATATGCGAGTTTTGCGTTCCGAAAATAAATAATAAATAATATTTGATAATAATATAATGAATGATATTGGTTCTAAAGTGTGACTTTTTGTGAGCCTTAGAGCAGTGTTGAAAAAATTCCTCTTTCCCACAGCTATTGAGCTTTTTTCTCTTGAGAAACGTAGTTTATGAAATAATGTAGTTAGCAATTTGTTTAGGAAATTTCTGAGCTCCGAAAAAGCCTTTGCTTCAGTGTAATTGTGACTGGATTCATTAGAAGATATGTGTGTTACTGGGAATCATCAATGATCGGGAAACAGAAATAGATAGAAAGTAATCCGTTCAGCGCCGTCTCATCAAGGATGCGCCATAAACTGGCCAGGCCCAGGCTAAAGACAAGCCAAAGTATTCATAGGGCTCAAAAAGGTCCATATCCTACCATAAACGTTTCTAAAGTGTACCAATGAATTTTTATGCTTTTGAGAGTTCTTGTTGATTAATTCTATTTTGTAAGGTAATTATTTAATGTTTTGTAATGTTTTTTACCTACCAGGTCTCTCTACAACGCAACTTCCGCTCCTCACAACATAGCGATACTGACACCAGTGCGTTGCTCATAACGCTCCGCTTAGGTCCCATCCAAATAAGACACCCTCCCCGTGCACCTTACTCTCTCCTTTTATGATCAGAGCAGGGCGTGCACGTGCCCTTTACTTGGTGCATTATTGCATGTTTTCCTTGGTGATTAATTAACTCCCACGATGTGTTGGCGTGCAGCTTTGTTATGAGTCTACTCATATAAACAATAAACAATTACACATTCACATTTTCTCACAATATTGAACGAAACTCAAGAAGGAAGGTGCTTTCTTCAAAAATGACTCGAGGGAACGGCTAATGGTTGCTCATGCTTTCCTTAATTACCGTCACCAATAATAATATTATTGTTATGCTTACGGCAGCGAGTAGTTGCATATGTACAAGCCTGATAAACAACTTCATTAGTCATACTCCTTCCTCTTCATCACTTCCAAAATGGTACTGAAGTAGTACCGAATAGCAGGAAGTGAATTTCCGGCGAAACTGTATACAACTTACACCACAATCGCTTGCCTTGAAGGCAGTTGGCACGATAAATCCCTGAGACGAGTAGGATTAATACGCCTGGCAGGACGGAATTCCGCGACCCTGAGCAGGCGCTGCATAATGCCTTTTCCAAGGGAGGTGCCCTTATAAGGGCCCTATCAAGCCACAACATTCCGACCCAAACGCCCGCCACGCCCGCCCGCCCACAAATGGACGACCGTTCCTGATGCTTGTATTGTTTCATTGCGCAAGTAAAATATGAAGAGATTGCTATGAAGCGGCCGCGTGCTGCATGGATATATGAGTACTTACGTGCACCCGTACCTACCCTAGCGGTTTTTGCAAGATACGTACGGAAAACTCGTCCAAAATTGCTTTTGAGACATTCAGAATGAAGGTTCTTCTTAGTAGCTTTTTGGTGGTTCCACTTCGTTTTTCGCCATTTTCCCCACTATTAGCACCTGTAGGCCGAGTACCATTATCGTGCCATATGCCTTTGAAGCCAGAAATTCTGAATGTTACAAGTTACCAAAGAAAGTTCAGGATACCTTTCACGGTTTTCGGCTAAATCCAACCCCGTTCATGAGTAAGTAAGTGAATACATCCTGGAGATGGGGTGGAGAAATGGGATGCTGCAGCTCTCACAACCATGTCCGAGAGCAAAAAAAACCGGTTTTTCGGGGAGGAAATTCCGCGATACTGTCCGCTCTCACGCATGTGCCTGACTTTTTTTCCATGTAAGCATTCGCAGTCGTCGCTGCATGCTTGTGAACGCCCCTTATTGCCCTCAGATATGGGACATATGTATGGATAAGCCTCTCCATCTCCAAGATATGAACTGTTCAAGAAGCAATCATGGATGTTAAGTTTTGGTGCTCCAAGAAGGCCCAGAGAGCGAGCTGCTAGCTGGCCTTTCAATTGTTGGACCGATGACGGCCAAGCCAGCCCATCTTTCCTCAAGGCAGACTTCGTATGAGTCAAAAATTTTAGGTAGCGGCAGACTTTCAAAAACGCTTCAAGTAAGGCCTACTTGTTCCAAGCAATTGGCAAAGAATCGATGTGGACATTGGGCGCGACGCCAGAGAAAGCAGCGAGAGAGTATGCAAGCGAGCAGGCCAGCAGACAAGACATCTACCACTGTGAGCGGAGTCACTTAAGCAACCTTGTACAGCAGCAATCTAGATCTTGCTACTACTGTATATAACAATGAAATTTATACCAGATTGTACAATGAACCTGACGAATTTAATTAGAAGGCTGTTAAGTCCCTAACAGCGACGATTTCACTTAAAGACACATGGTACGCTCAAACACATTGAGGGTGTATGAGACTATCAGCCCCCAGCTGTCGATGTGTCGTGGTCCCCCGCCCAAAACTGCACGGGGTCAGAGTACGGGGCCGTGGGAAGTCGTAATTCCTTGCTACACCGCCCATTTCGCAAACTCTAACACCGTCCGCGCGGCGCGTGTCGCGTGCAGCTCTCTTGGCTTTTTGCCAAGTCCTGTAATTGCGCTTTGGAATACAAGTACAACGCAATTTCTTTATGCGGATAACATTTTAGGTGCTGCAAAATAAGAACCGAAGATGATGACGAGGGCTAGAACTCAAGAGCAACTGTGCTGCTTCTGCAATATCCCTCAGAGGCCGCGCATTCCCACAAAACATGAAATAAAAACGGCCTAAGCGTCCCACTCGTTAGTTTGAAGTATTTCTATAGCTTTAGAGCCGGATTCGAGCCGGATCGCAGAAATGCACACGCGATTTTAATTAATTTGCGTTTCCTTAGTTTTTTCAATTTTGTTTTATTTACATCTACATTCGTTGTTCTTCATTTCTAGCCTTTGTCATCTTCATCACCTTCTATTCGGACTTTGAAGCATGAGCAATACCTCAAATGTTAGGAAATTGCGTTTTGCTTGTATTGTCATGTTGTCCGTTTTTATTGACATGTTTCGCGGAAAAGCGCGGCCTCCGAAGAATATTGCAGAAGCACCACAGTTGCTCTTGAGTTCTAGCCCTTGTCTT
>MU912711.1:24634-43001 GCA_036418165.1 Cooperia oncophora
GTCCACACACCTCTCCGTGAGTACCTTAGACAGTACCGATCATGGGCACTGCCTTCAATGTGATTAGTCTCGCGAGTAACTGCCATGCGACAAGATGATAAAGATACAAGTGATGAAAGGGCATGATAAAGAGCTAGAACTGTAACGATGTTAATAAGCCGGAGCCGAAACAAAGATGTACTTTCCTGACAGCTGAAATGTCCAATTTTAAAGGAGTCCTGTTTATAGCGTTTCTAAGTCTCGTTTGCATTATGTAGTCTTCAATTTGAATTATATTTCTGTTACATTCTATATTTATATTCTATAGAATATTTGCATATGTCGTCCAGTTATATTCCATTTTGCATTTGCATTTATTATATTTCTTTCAATTTAATCTAAACTGCAATTTCTTTGTAAAATTCTACCGTACAGCGTATTGTATTGTGGGAATTTAAATTATGAGTGACGTCTCCATAATATAGTTTTTTTCAAAGGCTTCAAAGAACACTCAACATCACCGCAATTATCGGGTCACGATCTCTGCAATGATGAGGACTATATAGGGAAATGTGTGAACACATATCTTGTCGAAACCTAGACCTGTTTTCAAAGGCAGCTTCGAGATATGCCAGCGAAAAGTTTTCAAGCGGTGGAGTTGGAAACAGAAGGATCTGTGCTCAAAGAAAAAACAGGAGGATCTGTATCAAAGAAAAAAGGCGAGAAAGTTGCAGAGAACGGCCTGAATAAGGCCCTGTTTGTGCTAAGAGAGACCAAGAAATCATTCTGTGCATCCGTAGAGAGGCCAGACAAAGCAGAGAGGGAGAATGCAAACGAGCGAGATAGCAGACAAGACATCTATCATCGTGAGTGGAGTCATTTCAGAAGTTTGTGCCTTACGGCCGCTACCTTATAACTTTCTGACGTGAAACCAATACAGGGTCATGCAGTGCCGTCCACACTACCTCTCCCTGGGCCGAGCTTAGATAGTGATCGTTAGCTCAGCCTTTAACTATGGGCTTGGCCCATGAGGAACGGCCTTCTTTTTCTTACATTAAACACTGTGCGAAAGTGAAATTTTCCCCAATAGTTCCGACTTGCTTAACAGTCAGCTTTCCGCTCTTTGAAATAGGGAAAATTTCGAAATCCTCACCATGATTTTGCACAATTTTTAGCCTGTTAAACGACGTTTTGGGTCTATACCAGTGACATATTTGGACAACATTTTTTCATACCTCGCATATTGTAGAAACAGCTCAAAACCATTTATGTGCATTTATGATCGAGGAATGATGCTTTCTACAGTCCTCATCGGGGCGGCACAGCCACGCTGCACTGTGACGCGACAGCGGCAGCGGCTCGGCAACTGTGAATCAGCCGATTTTGATGGAATTTGGCTGAAAATTCCCACATTATCAGCTCTTCAAGCTTTAAAGTGGAAAGTGAGTTTTTCTGAACAAAATTTGCAATTTAGTCGCCATGTCCGGTTCTCGATAAACCTCGGCATAGTAGTTGAATATTTATTTGTCTTCAAACTTCACACGAGGTTGTTAAGCACAGTAGTAGGCTAACGTTTCGGCACGATTGCCTTCTTCGGAGCCTGGAAGTGGAAACCAATTTATGATTTATACACGATCAAATGTCATACCACCCACGAGACCTTCGAGACCCACTAGACCATCCCATAATTAATAGGGAAAAACCAAATACCGTACCTTTGAGATCACGAGATCAGCCCGTTCGACGTTGTGGTGCTTTGTCGGCCGTGATCGTATCCAGGGTCCTGCGGGAAGGCTAACCTTATATAGGGGGTTAGCTCGCGCGTGATTGACACGCATTCTCCCCTGCGGTTCATTTTTGGATCCGTGACCCGAATCCAAAATGCCTCCAGGGTTTTTCGCGCGGGTGTTTGAGTTGCGAACGCAAGGATGTTGACCCTGACCTCAAAATCCTCTCCGTTATGACTTTCGACCCTGTGGCAACCAAGAGCAGTCGAGGTACGTGACCTGACCTTCCCATCCAAATGCTCCCTAACCCGCACAAACAGTGGTCTAGCCGTCTCACCTATATATTCGTCTCCACATTTTTGACATGAGATTTTGTAGACCACCCCTGTAACCGCACAGTCTCCAGGCCTGCCATTGGGACAGACTACGCAGTCTGATGTTTGACATGTGCGGTCGTAGAGACGATTCCGGATGAGACGTCGCTTCAGGTTATCGGGAGGGACCTCCACTACCCCAACAATATTCTCCAGACCCGATCTCCTCAGACACTTCCTTATGGAAGTGCTTACTTCATCGGAGATGAAGGGTACTGGAAAGGGTATTTTCCCGTCCAAGAAGTTTCTGGATCTACTGGCTGCACCATTTGCCGTCGTCCTACGTAAAGGTGAAGGGCGTTCGTAGCCATTGAGCTCAGCGATTTTTCGAGCCATTTCCACGGACTCTTTCTTCTCCTCCTCTCCTGTACATACTTGTGTTGCGGTCCGGAACATGCTCCTGACCACAGCACGCTTCGTCTGAAGAGGGTGCGCTGATCGCCAGTGGAGAATGATGTTTTTACTGCTGGGCTTTCTATACCACTTGGTGAAGTGGTTGGATCCCTGAAACTTTACTTGGACATTGAGGAAGGGAAGCCACTCATCAGATGGCTTTTCGCGTGTAAGTCTGATGTATTCAGACTGCTCATTCATGATGTTAAAGCACTTGTCCATCTCCTCTTGTGTGGAGCAGACTATGAAGCAGTCGTCGATGTAGCGACAGTAGAGCATGGGAAGGCGTTCCAGTACGGGCATTTCTATTTTGGCCATGAAAATGATGGCCAATGTGGGTGCCAGTCGTTGTCCCATTGCTAGACCCCTAGTCTGCGCGAAGTACTTTCCTGACCACCTGAAGATGTTACAATTAAGACATTCTCGGAGAAGCACCATAATTTGACCTGGAGAAAGTCCATATGTATTAACCGAGTCGACGTGCTGAGTGAGAAGCTCTGAAGTAGCCTCCATGGCGGAAGCATTACTTACGTTGGTGTAAAGAGCTTCCACGTCGAAGGACTCCATAACACAGGTACTATTGAGGCGCACCCCCTGAAGGTGGTTCAGGAACATCTGGGTATTTGCAAGATGTGACGGTACAAAATGAAGCAGCTGAGTCAGGATAGAATTGAGGAACCACGCAATTCTGTCCGTCGGACCCCCCACGCAACTAATAATAGGTCTGACCTTTATCAGTGCGGGGTTGATTGAAGCCAAGTCATCCGTGAGCGAGAACTTATGGGTCTTTATAAGCAGGTAGAGCACGGGGCAGCACGGCGACTCAATTTTGAGGCGTGCAATTAACTTCGCGTCTAAACCTGCTGATTTTGCTATTGTTACCCATTCTCGATTGAGTTTGCGGAACTGTGACTGAAACTCCTTGACAGATGACGAACGATATAAGGTAGTATCAGCGAGATGTCGTTCTGTGATGTCGCGATCAAGCTGATAAGGAATTACCACGAACTCGCCACCCTTGTCGCTGACGGACAGTCTGATGGTTCGGGACTTGATCAACTCTTGAAGCTGCTTTATACCGCACAACTGCTCCCTCGAGAGATTGGACGGCGGACGGTGCTGTTGGTATCTACTGAATACCTTGAATACCTCATCGGCAAAGATCCGGAAGTTGGTATCTGAAACGAGATCCGGCTCTTGCTGTTTGAAGTACATTTGCGGAAAAGGTATATTCAGCACGGTCCTTGTCTCATTGGTCGCCCACACCTCCCCTTTCAATCTTCGCCCTGACCAATTTTGAATTGTACTGGCTCTGATTTCCTTTATTTTTATGTCGATTATTATGCTCTTTTCCTTGTATTTTGCCTTATTTCAGGCATTTATTCAAATGGCTTACATTCTTTCAGATTCATTCAGAGTCAGTACAATTTAAATTGTTCACCTTTCCACTTCGAAGGTTGTGAAGAGTTGAAAAAGTGGGGTAATCGCAGCCGAATTCCATGGAAATCAGCTGATTCGCCGTCACCGAGCCGCAGCCGCTGTCGCGTCACATTGCAGCGCGGCTGTGCCGCCCCGACAGTCCGTAATGATGAGGACTGTAGGTTTTTTGAAGTTGGCTCAAGCAAGTGAGACATGGGGATTGGGATTTCGCCAGTGTGCATCGCATGGAGCGCCTTTTCAAAGACCACTACCTGCAGAACGGATCCACTTGCTTTTTGACTATCTTCATTGAATAAGTGATGGCTCGATGGAGCTGTTGAGGGATTTTCGAATCAGCAGTTTCCACATGCTTTAGCACGAATCGCCGTGAATAAGCTGATTCAGTAAGCGTTTAATCACACTCGATATCATGGGCATCAGGTGGGATGCTTGTCGGTAAGATCGGAATTGATACCCATGAATTCGAACCGTCTATTGGCGACTTAAGAAACTTAGACTTGGCCACACACTTATAAAAAAACCTTTGCGGTTTCAGCTTTTGAGTTAAATTGAAAATTCTCAATTTCATCGACTCGACACCTCTATTGGAAACTGATGGAAATAATGCTAGGGGAGTTAGACCCCCCATCTTTATGCGAAGACTCTCTATCAAACTTCATCAGACTCAATTAGTAAAACTTATATCTTAAACGCAAATTTACCAAGCTTAGTAAAATATATTCCGTTACCATGGGCGACCGTTTGTTCTACTTAAACCAAGGAATTACAAACAGAAAAGAATTTCAGTGCGTTTTCTCATATTCTCAAGCACGATGACCTGCTCAACTTTCACCTTCATCTTTGATATAACAGCATGCTACGCTTATATACTGCCGTGAAACGGCAAGAGCTAGGTATACGCGTGAAAGAACATAGTTGGTGAACAAAAGGAACGTTTTGCTGCATCACTTGCCAAGTACAGAAAGGTGGTTGTGACTTTGACGTCAGGGCACATCAGTGGTTGGGGATTTTAGTCGAGTCCGTACGGCCCCCCCCCTCCTATGTCCATCCTCATGGACCTCATCGAATCGAGGCCGTCGATCGGGGGGGGGTGGGGGCAAAGGCCAAAAAGTAAATACGACCCTCCCGCCCACCAATGACCCCCCCCCCTTTACAAGCGCCGTGAAGCGGGAAAAACCAACTATCAAAATAAATGTTCCTCAGCCCAAATACGATCCCCTTTTCCTGGCGGCCAAATATTATAATATTACGACCCCCGCCCCTATTGGGGATTCCCCCAACAACGATGAGCTCTGTTTGACGTTGAATGCACAGTAGCTCGCGCTCCAGTAGTGTCACGGCAAAAAGCGTGCTCTAGAGCTAGTCTCTGGAAGTGCGCGAACAGCATATTGAGCAACATCATCTCTTTTTTTCTTTTTTCGCTATTAATCCAGCCTTTTTCTGGGAGTCGGAGGAGGGCCGTAAGCGTTGAGGATTCCCCAACGGAGGTATTTGGTCCAAGCAATTATTTTAATATTCGATTTTCCTCGTACCACAGACGCTATAAGGGGAGGGGGTCAAATGTCGTAACTACAGCTGGTAGTTGTGATACATACAGGGGGCCAAAAAAAAGTCACTTCGGCCAAGTCACATATCAGCAAAGTTTTCGCAGCCCAGACAGAGGACGTGGATACGAGTACCAGGGCGGAAGATAGATGTTCCCAAGATGTTCCTCGATAAGCAGGAGATGGCTCTCGCCCATCACCTTCACGTACACCAAAATATGAAGTCATCTCCAATCGCAACCTGACTAGAGAAGACCATCGAAATTCATGCCACCTCCCAAAAGCTGCGAAACTTCTAGTATGGTGTCACCCATGGATAGCTAGCCTGGAGACCAGTACTCGATCTGCGAAGACCGTTTCATCCAACATCGAGGCAGCTCGACAATTTCCGTCGCTACGTCCAGGACTATCATACTTTCAACCGACCAGTGCCAAGGCGCGGCGCTTTTTTGTATCGTTGCATTGGTATGGACCAGACTAAATAGAATGGAAGACCGATATTTTCTTTGTAGACCCGGACTGAAGGTGAGCGCTGGCAGTACATCGAGCAACTCGAGAAGAATATCCTCCCTACATGTCGTCGCCCGTACCTTCTTGGAAACTTTGTACTGCTACAGGAGCATGGGCCACCACATGGAATCGAAGTGTGTTGGAAAAACTCTCGCCTACTTAGAAGGGAAGGGAGTTTAGTACCTCAAGAAGATGAAGTATTCAAGTATGTCCTCTGATCTAAGTCCTCTCAGTTACCGGGTTCGGGAGGAGCCTTTCAAACAGAAGGGGGGTCTACAGTGGGCCGAGAATCAACGGACTCGCCGAGGCCAGTACCGAACCACGTTTGTGTTGTGGTGGCAAGAATTCTCTCAAACGAGGGTTGCCGCTCGCTCCTAGAAAGGCTGTGGCGGAGTTACCGATGATAGATATTTAATCTGCTCTTTAATATGATGTGGAAGTGTCCGATAGATTGATAAATGTAACTTATAACGCCTCGAATGTATCAATTGTGTAAGAAAAAGTGACCGTTTTTGCCACCCCCCCCCTACCTTGCAAAAACTTAGACTAAATTTTGTTTGCTGACGACCTTCTCCCCCCCCTCCCTCCTCGACAGCAAAATCTTGAGGAGAAACAAGGAAGTTCTCGAGAGATTCTGGAAAAGCTGGGGGAAGAGGTAAAGAGTTAGAGTTTAGGAGGTGGTAGGTAAGATGGGGGACGGAGAAAGGGAGGGTTGTACCAGAAGAGAAATTAAGGGAAGGTCATATTTCTCGAGAATTTTCCCCCTTAGTGGTAGGACGCGCTTTGTCTGTGTTGGAGCTGGATCTCACAACAACTCCGATTTGTGGGGAGGGGGGACATTACTGACCCCTGGCATTCACGCCCATCCCAAGAACGGGATGTGCTCATCAGCACTCACTGATGGAACGTGGAGTACTGTAGAATGTCGGATGATGGGCCAGCTAGCTAGGAAAGCTCGATTAGCACATCGCGTAGTTCCAGCGTAGTTGGCGCGCGGTTGGTGGTCATGTCTTTGCGTTCAGTGGAGCAGAATGCCTTACATATTGCTCGCAGCGACTAGAAGTGCCATAATATAATTCCTGAACTTCGTACAAGGCAAAGACTACAGAGAAAAAATGGCAAAAATGAAAAATCATTAGCTGAAAAACCGAAGAAATGAGAAATATTGAAGGGCCGAAGGCGAAGAGGTGGCTCAGCTCCCGTTCTTTTCTCGTTACGCACGTGCCCTTACACGGAAGCCCAGCAAAAGCATAGTCCTTTCCTGGGCTCGTCAGTAAAGGAAACGTTGTTTTGAACGGAATCTGCCCCTACTCTCTTGGATGTTATCCCTGAGTTTAGTCAGCCCGATTTGAGAGTTCTTTGATGCATCGCGATGTCAGGAAGGCGAAGAGGGAGAAGGATGGAATTAGGAATTCGGAGCCATCTCTGAATGAGAGAATTTATAGGTAGGCTTTCCCCATCTTCTTTGAGATGGACTCGTATCCACTTGATGAATGTCAGTTTTTTACAATAAGTGCTTCCGAATTCCACATAGTGAACAATAGCCGTGAGCACTTCGTCTTTACAGCGATTTGGGCCGTTTCAAGCAGAGAAAGGAAATGCAGAATTTGCCGTTTCGAGCAGAGAAAGGAAATGCGGAAGCACATCCTGAAAGACCAGAAATCAGTGGCAGCCAGCAGTTGGAACTGGCAAGGAAACAGGGCCAAAAAACGGGCTGAACTGCGTAGTAACTGTAGAAATGGGCTCTTCGAAAACCGAGCAGGAGAAAATGGTAGCGCCTATCTGTAAAAGGGGTTCGAGAACCATAGATCAGCCTGAACAAGGGAAATTGTTTGAGGCTAATTAAAAATTAGGCGCCGCCATTGAGAATTAACGGTTCTAAAATGTTGTGCTGTTTGAATTCAAAGTCTGAGATAACATGAAAAACTCCATGACTTCAGCGAATCAGTAATCAGGAAGTGTTCCTTTTCTTCTGTTGTCTTCCGAACGACCGACATTGAAGAAAAAGGATGACGACAAGTGACGTTTTGCTTTTCAAAGCATGTTTCAATAGAAAACTCGAATTTCACTTGACGTTCTTTCTTTTTTTCCCTGTGAAAAAATATCGTTATCCTCTATAGATTCACTTGTTTCCACCTTATGCGCACTTCATATCATTTTGGATCGACTCGGTCAACAAATTCGTTACACAGCCGCCGTTTTCTCGTCACAAACGCTGGCATGTGGTTTGGCTCGGCGCCAGTCCCATTTCCACCAATCCTTGCCGCTTGCCCGCCTCAACAATTACAGGAGAACGATCCGGTGTCGAAACCACGCCCCACCACCTGCAGCGAAGACGACTGTATTTATGATAGTCGCTAAGACTACTTTTGTTCCGATTCGGTGAGGTACAAAGGGTAGATGGCGGGGAAGCGGGAGGGGTAATAAAGAAGACGCTCAATAATGTCGCACCCCATTAGACGTTGATAGGGACGAGGTGGAACAATCTCGAGAAGGGAGCTTTCAACCTGCCTTCCCCATTAAATGAAGCTATCCATCATGGCCGTCGTTAGAGGCAAAGCTCGCGATCATTCGCCATCACAGATAGTGGATTAAGGTTTGCATATAGACGACAAGGTGCTGAGTAACTCGATAGTGAAGAAAAAAAAGCAGAAAAAACATGCCAACTGCCCTAGATAGGACCCCATTTCGATCCCAGTTGCAGGCGCCTAAAACGCCATCTCCACTCCTACGCCCCATCCGCACAGCTGATTCCCCTAAGAACTCTACGACCGTACAAGTGACGATTTTCATGCTTTTTCGTCCTGCAGCTTCGTTTTTCACTGAAAGGCGGGCCTTGAAGGCGGAGTCTGGAGGCGGAGTCACTGGAAAAAAGGAGGCGTTAAACCTATATTGCGCTATAGCCCTCTACCTCACATTTTTTGTCGCGAACTCGTTACAAGTGTTTCCAACTTCTATACCTCATCGCGGATCGTGCTTTGTACAAGAACTCAACTCGCTAACGCGAGTAATTGCAATCACATGTAGGAAAAGAGAACGCTGGGCCTGCTCCAGAAAGTCTCCTCCTCCAACCTCGGTCTCGGAACCTACTTAGCTGCATTGGCCAGCGGTTAGAATCCTCCACGGGCTAGATGCATTGCTCCTGCTTCAGAAGCAGATACGCGACTCCAACATATCTGGCTACACTTGTGACAGACCTTAATCCATGCCTTACATGCACATATGACTCGATTCAACTCTGGATAGCACTGCTAAGACATTGTTAGCCTCAATATTGGTGACACTGCTGAGTCCGACGCCAAGCAAACTTGCAAGAATGATTTTCGAAAGAAAAATAATAATGACAACAAGTGGGCCAGGAATATGATCTTAATGATCAGTGCAAGGGCAGTTTAGTAAAGGCACGCGGTGGCACCCCTAAGATCATCATGAAAAATGCATAATGGATAGAGGCACTTCAAGTAAATTTATAGGAAACGGCACGATTGGCTTAATTGAATGTAGCAGATCTACGAAACAAAGTTGCTGACTCAGACTCACTACAGAGTATATGACTTTTGATGGAATGACTAGAAGTCTAGAACAGATGAATCCTTGGCAAAACAAAACCGATGAAGGGTTATTAGAGATAATTTTCTCATTTTTTTCTGTGCTCAGGTGTAGCAGGTAGCAGGTGCTCAGTCATGAGTTTGTAGCCCATCAAAAACTCATCAAAAAAAAAGTTTGGGATCACCCTGAGCACAGACCCCCCCCCTAAGGGGACCGGCGCCTTGGACGAGTACATCATGAGGACAAGCCCAATCAGCGGGATTGTGCAACCAATCCCCGGCAAGAGCATAGGAAATCGCCCTACGACGCTCCAGGCAACGCTATGTACACACGCAATTCCGCTTGTAAGCCGTTGTCTTGCAGAGTTACAGTACGCGGTTGCACCGGTTGCAAAACTCGCGCGTCTCTAGCTTCCTTATCTCGTCATTTCGGGTGGTGGTGCATTCTCTGCGACTGCGGACAACGATACCAAATATGCGGAGGCATTTCGCTGATCACTTGGTCGCATAATGGGATGCGGATGGATACAGGTATTTTAAATTGGTATGAAATTCTTTGGGAGCAAAAAAAGCGTTGATAACAGGAAATGATATGTAGTAACAGTAACATTACGCGATCGCAAGTGATGGGTAATGGGTCAAAAAGCACCATTTCATCTTTAAGCACTATGTACTCCTTCCTGGCCAGTTTTCGATGTCCAGATTAGACTCCGATTCTCTGGAAATAGGCATGTTTGGCTCCCGAACGCCAATGTTACAAGTGCGTGGGGTACCAAAGATCTTGAGGGGGAATCACATTACAGCACAGTCTGCTTCTACACGTCTGCAGTATTCCCTCGAAGAAGTGATCCCTTCCTCTGCTATGGCTTAGCCTTGACAAGGAGAAGGATTGTTATTGCAGGCAACCAGAAACAGTGCTGTCTTGTTTCGCCGTCTTTCCTTGATTGTCTCAGTACATCGCTTGGCAGGAAAGTACCTGCAGCCCACGCGATCCGGGGTCAAAACAAGCATTTTCGTCGTCTGAAGCGACGGCAGTATTTTGTGCCAAACTGATGTGATATACGTGTTTACCGGATCTAGAGCTCCTAGGGCCCTTAGTCCAAGCTGACCGCGGATAAAAAGTCGGTAAAAACAAACAAGTCTGATTTTGGATAGTTGGTGCAGTAAATATGAATAGTGCTGAAACTTTCAGGCAGTACCGTTGAAAATACACTAAGCGAATGGTGTTAAGCACATGAAGAAGCGGGTCATTGCGCGGCAAGGTGAGAAAACAGAATGAAGAGCAAGACCACAGACACAGCTCTGCAGATGTGAACGCAATGGGGTCCATCGCCTGATGGCGTTCCAAGAGCTGAGCTCTCCTCACTACCTGTCCAGGTACAACCTCTGCTAGTGTACACCGGGCTGCATTATACAGTGAAGAGATCACCTATAGGGTAATGGTGAGTGTGTTTTTCACTTTCAACAGCCTTGGTGGCTTGTACCTCCTAAGG
Organism: Cooperia oncophora; assembly: GCA_036418165.1. Classification (NCBI taxonomy): domain Eukaryota; kingdom Metazoa; phylum Nematoda; class Chromadorea; order Rhabditida; family Trichostrongylidae; genus Cooperia; species Cooperia oncophora. The sequence continues at coordinate 35,643 of MU912711.1, forward strand.
GCCAGAAGAGGAAATGTGAACGAGTTATGGACGTAGGTTAAAGACACATGGTAAACGCTCAAACACATTGAGGGTGTAATGAGACTATCAGCCGGCCCGCGGCTCTCGATGTTGGGTCCCCCCCCCCGTGGTCCCCCGCCCAAAACTGCACCGGGTCAGAGTACGGGCCGTGGGAAAGTCGTAATTCCTTGCCACACCGCTCTTTCGCAAACTCACGTTTATGCTAAATCCGTTCCGCTGGCGGCGCGTGGTCGTCGTACAGCTGTCTTTGGCTTTTGCCAAAGTCGCGTAATTGCGCATTGAATACAAGTAAACGCAATTTCCTTTTTATGCGGATAACATTTCAGGTGCTGTGGCGAGAAATACGACTTCTCCACGGCGCCCGTCCTGACGCCGCGTGCAAGTTTTGGCGGGGACGCACGTCACATCGACAGCTGGGGGGCTTGTAAGCTCTCGAATACACCAACAAGTTGTTTGAGCGTACCATGTGTCTTTAAGCGTGTCAAGAAAATGATAAACGTATGAAAGCACTACACAGTTTTTTCCATGACGCTGATGTGTTACCGGGAGAAATAACTGCTTGGACAGACGAACCTGGGTGGAGCAGTTTCAACAAGTGGAACGCCCAGCCCAATTGAGCGTTTCCATTGCCGTTCATGAAAGCCTCTCGCAGAATGTTCTACGCATAATATAAACAATTGCCCGCACTTGCAATACCAGAGAAAAGAGAGGAAACATATAACGAGTTTGAGTAAAGGCGGTTGAGGAAGTACAGAAAAGCTGTTCGCTGGGCAGTCGGCGACAAAAAACTTGGAACAGCAAGTCGCGCGTTTTTTAAATATGTTAACATAAAATTTTTAAATTTTTAATTGCACAATGAAAACTTTGTTTGGCCGGAAATCAAGTTACGCCTTGAAATGCTATTCTGAAAAAAAGTTTTGATAGGTCACACTTCCGTTTCCCGGGACAAGAATTTCTGAAGATTATTGGGGGCGCCCGATGGCAGCATGCCGCTGCTTTTCTGATATTGGACCGGTTTTCAAAGTTTCTAATGCTTCGGGAACAGCATGAGTTTCCGAGATTGTAAAAAAAGAAATGAAAAAAAGGTAGGCCAACAAGAAAGGAGAGGTTTGATCTTTTCCAATGGATTTGCAAAGACATTAGAAACTTTCGAAAACCGGTGCCCAATATCAAGAGTGCAAGCGGGCAATGCCGCATCACAATATGCCTTCAAGAATTAATCGGCCTGGTAAACGAACCAGTTAATCCTCCTCAGCTTTATTTTTTGGAATAACATTTTGAAGGGGTATCTGATCATGAACAAACACAAGTTCTTCTCGCAGTTTGAGAATTGTATGTAAAACTACTGAGAAACGCGCGACTTGGGCATGTTCCAAGTTGTTTTTTTCCGCTACTGTACATGATAACTGCTGTTGGTAACGCCACAAATACGCGCGCACGGAAAGTTTTCACAAGAATGCTCAGATATGGGCAAAAGTCGTCAATTGAGTTCAGCAGACGAACACACCTGGCCATACATATACTCCAAATCCCTGAAATCGGGTAGGCAGTGGCCGCTGCTGACTTAACTCTGAGGGAGTCTATGCTTTGGTGGTGAGATATTTCATCTTGCGACAATTGTTGTCGTGTCTCTGTCCAACACAGAACAAGATGACAGTTGTCCTAGACTGAAATATTCCACGAGTAACCATTTCCGTGCCATGTTCAAATGCCACGCCTACTCTGGCTCAGGGATAAGGAGTGTATCTGGTCAGGAGTTAAGCACGAGATGAACTGGGCAAGAATATACATATGAGGTTTGATTGTTTAACGAAGTGACACGTTGACCGGTCCCCGGCCGCATTGAGCATATCCATTCTCAGTCATAAATAAGGACCGACTTGCGGTACATCCCCGTAAATAATTTAGTCGCTCCCTAATTCAATTCATGGCAAAGGCTATACAGCATTAACACACCAAAGACCCAACAAAAAAGGTTTTTAGTGGTCCCAAATGTTTGGTGTGCGGGTAGAACGGCTTGTTGGAAATGTACGATAAGGTGTGATAAGACGAAAGCAGACAGACAATAACAGTTGTGAAATATCAACCGGACGAGCAAAAATTACTGTGTTGAAACCAGAAAAGTTTCATCACGAAAAAAATTGACGCAATTTCCAATAATCTTTCACGTGAAGTATACCGAAACCCGGGCAATTCGGCGACGGGGGCAGTTCGGCAATTTGCACTTTTGCAAACTTCCCATCGACTTGTCGACCCACCTAGAGAGCCATTTTATGAGCTTAAAAGCGCTGAATGTTCTACATGGTGGCTAGACGAGCTTGAGACAGACTAGAGTCAGACGAGCTTGAGCTTCACAAGAGTTCATGCAATCCTCAATTGCAAAAAGCCTCCGTGAGAAATATTACTGAATACGATTTGTTACAGGATGATTTTTTATTACAGGCTCTCCGGCAACTAAGGTCGCACAGCATTAACTTATATTGCCAATTATACATCAAAGCATAAGAGCAACAGGGTTGAATCCATACTTCTCTGAAGAGCACAGAGACAACAATGCACCCCCTCTTACCCCAAAACATTTCCTCCGGCACTAACGCTTAGCGAAGTACGAATGAGTGTGCTCTTTCCTTCGATTAGGATGTTCTTCATCCACTAGAGGGTAATAGGAAACCAGAAATTAATTCGAATGGTGAGCTATGTGATCTCTTGAGGCTCACTGCGTAGTCACCTGCCTCACAAGGGAAATTTGTCACCTTGCTACTTGCATTTCGCAGGCAAAACACCCAAATTTGTTGAAATTTTGTCACCACGGAGTCTGTAGCGTGGACAGTAGGCGATATACGCCAAACGGATGCGAATGCTGCGCTCAGGACTCAAGCTGAACACGGATATCGCATCCATTTGATGGATGCGGAGCTACCCTCACTCACAAAATTTAGCCAAATTTAGATTCACACCTAAACTCCGAAAAAAAAAACACTGAAGGGTAAATCCATACAGAGCTTAACATTGCGTACTCTTGATCAGTTTCATAACGACTCTTATGTGATCGAAGATGAAAACGCATAGAAATCGGGGTGACAGCGGGGCTCCTGCACACGAATTACCAGTATGGTAGCTGCAGTAATTAATTAACAGTAAAGGATAAATGGATAAAGCGTTTGCCGCTGTGCCGATTCTACATACTTCCATTCAGAATCGCAGTGGCTTATTGAATGCGATGTGGCCTATACAATGACTTGCGGGGGCCAGCCGATGTACAAGTCAGTGTTTATCCTCCCAGACGAATCTGGTACCAATTTACCGTTCCCGGAGGGTAGAAGGCTTGGTTGTCCTGAGCGGGAGCCGATCTAGAGCTTGATCTCTGGACAGTGCGCGTGGTCGTGCCATTACACCACTTTCGCCTCAATTGACAATAATCAGCAGAATAATAGATATCCATTGAAATTTCCGGTGGCGAAGGGGAAGGGAGTGAGTTCAAGGAGGTAGCTCAGTTTCCTTTTCGCGCGTGCCCTCAGACGGAAATTAAAAAGTCGGAGATGTCCTTTCTCCTGCTCCTTTGTAATATGAGGGCAGAGCAGCAAATCAAACGTGACACTTTTAGAAAAAAGGGATTTTCTTCCTGTGCCGTATTCAACTTCAAATTTTTACAAGTTAGGTGGTTTTTATACACAGGTAGTTTTTGCGAATTTAGTGGATTCTGTTGCTTAGTTAATGTAACACGCAACAAACTATACGTCCATGTTAGGCTTACACATATCCGCATATACAATACTTTTGCAGTTGTTATTTTTACCGGCTTCGGAATAATTCACCATTGTTTCGACTGCTTTCGGGGCGTGAAATTACATACATTCATGATCCCAGTCAACAATAGGGCGTGAAACGGGAGGTGAATGGGAGTACAGCCAGGGCAGCCTTCCCCACCAAGTTGTGGAATCGTAATGGCATCATTGGTAGGGAAAGCCGCTCTGGCTGCGCTCCAATCCACACCCAGAACAAATCATAAGATGGGGTTTTTGGTCGCGTCCGTTACGACCTCCCCCCTAGTTCCCTCCTCAGTTGAGCTGTCAAGCAGGGGAGGTGAGGGTATGGGGGTATACAGTGCGCGGGAAGAGCCGCAAGCCGAAACGTACAATCCTCTTCGTCTTACCTACCAATTCCTTAGGTTTTCCCCATTTTCCCCACGCTCTCACCATTCTCCGAAATTTCCCGAAATTTCTCCTATTTTCCCTCAAAATTGCTGCCGAGCGAGGGAGGGGTCTATGCACCACGCTAAGACAGGCGAGCCGGCGAAATCATCCACAATCGGAAAAAAAATACCCAACACCGCAAAGGTGAATACGACCCCCTCTCTCCCCAAACATCGACCAAATACGACCTCCCTTCATAGCGTCAGTGAAACAAGAATAAATCAGCAATCAAAAAAATTTCTCAGGTCATCTACGACCCCCCTCCTCCAGCCGCCAAATACGACCCTTCGCTGGGAACTCCCAAGCAGTGATGTGCCCTGTCCACACCCACGGTCCATGTAGAATTCTGTCACACGTCGTACTGGTTGCAGGGACCATTGCTGTAAATGATTTTTGGACCGGTTTGTTACGGATCATCGCTTTATTCACTTGCGTTCAGTTCTTCTTCCAAGTTTATTTCCTTGCTGCCTCCCTAAACACACGTGATGCCAAGGAAAATGAAAAGTGAAGTCCTAGGAAAGTGTCAAAGCGAAAGTCCGCAGGAATATCTGGATGGAATATAGCAGGAAGTTACATACAAACCGTGGAAATAGTGAGGGGATTCCTTACTGGGATGGAACAACCAAGTTTCAAGCAAATTTACATAACAACTAGACTACTTGGCATTCTCGTTTTTCTAGCGTTGATCCTGCGCCGTCTTGGTTCCACTGGGAATAATAATTGAGCCTGTTTGAATGAGTTGCGAAACAATGTCCCAAATAAAGTTGCAGCACTGGGTTGGTTGTGCAAAAAAGTCATAGAAGCGTCTTGAGCACAACCGTACCCATGTAGTGTGTAAGACTCAACATCCACGTTACACTGCCGCAACGCGGCCAAGACGACGTTCGCACTTGGATCTGATCCATTCAACATTGGGTTCTGCACCATGTGTAGTCTAGTAGCTAATAAGTACTGCACCATGTTCACAATATAGATGTGACGCCCTACGCTCACATATATGTACACCCCATATCCTGCAGATGGGGAGGGCGTGGCCTCGTATTTCATCCGAAGGATAGACGTATTATGAATCGTGGGATATTTTCATTTGAAAAACCTTCATTTTGTCATTTTGAAGAAGCGCACGATTACAGTTGTCCGAAAACGGCAATCTATCGAAAGCGCACTCGCCGCCACGAATGAGGCCCGTAACCACGCCCTCCCCATCTCAGAGATATGTGGTGTCCTTCACTTCAGAGCTATGCCCTCCCCAGTGCAAGAAGTGCTAGCTCACATGCTATTTTTTCTGAAAGTACTTGATTCGGACTGGAAAGAAGTCCTCTTTCCAGCAGAACGAGAGCAGGAACTTGATTTAAAATAATTTGATCATAACGCTCTGAAAAAGATGTTGAAAATTATTACATTAATCGGAGGGACATCTTATTATTAGGGACCGGCTTGACAAAGATGTTGGCAGATTTTGAAAGGAGATGTGGTGAGTGTTGAACGATTGAAGGGGGATTGATATTGGTCGCGATGAAGCCTGGCTGCCAGAAATAACCTGGAAGGCCGAAGGAGTCCATTAGAGTAGAACGTGACACGGGATGCCATCCATAACGTAGTCTTTGTTTGCAGTCGCCCAGGTGAATCTTGTTAGCTTGAAGGAAAACTTCATACGATGATCCAGAAGAATGCTGTAGATGAGAGGGAAAAACAAAAACGAGTGAATCATGTGAGTTCAAAAATTTAATGAGGAATGTTGAAATCTTCTTTCTTCGAGCACTGATCATGCCCAACTTGGGATGCGCCACGCATTCCCTTCCCTGAAGAATCAGTCGTGATACTTCTGCGATGATAAGGAAGCGGAAATGAAGTGATGACAGGTGGAGTCGTTTCCAGTGTATGTTGGGTGTCAGTTTCCCTCCATGCTCCCGCTTAGGATACCTCTTTTAGAGTCTTCCCTTCCCCTAAGGCAGCTTATTTAGCGCAGACCTTGCCTGGGGGGGGATAGGAGCACCGATTCCTACACGAATGGAGCTTTGACATTGACCGCAAGTCAATGCTCATTCAAAACCATGACCACTCTGGACAGAAATAGAATGTGTGGCGCATACCGAAGAAAGTTATTTTTCATCTCGTAACAAAAATGTAGACTACTTTATTGAATGAATAAAACGAAAAAATTTAACTCAAGAAAAATTCAATATTTGAAAATTATAACAAATATAAACTAATTAAGTATAAACTATTCAATTATATCACATTCAAATCACTTCAGTCAAAGCATCAGATATTGCTCTAGCCTTGCAGGCGGAGAACAGAAAAGTATGGGAAGTAGTTATTCAGTTAATGCTGTGGTGTTATGTAGGAAACTACCCTGACTGAACTGAGCTCTCGTGAAGTACGGCGCCGCTGAGAAGACACGTTCTCATTATTCATTAACTTCTCAATAGTAAGATGGGGTAATTTTTCATGCTTCTGAAGTTCTTGAGCGAATTAATGAAGTACTTTTGTTATTCGATCTGCCTGAATGAGCAGTCACGTGATTCAAATTCCAGCGAGGCGATAGTGAGGATCGCTATATCGCGTGAATTGATACAAATGTTCTGAGTGTGCACAGTGCCTATTGAAAGGTCCAGGTGTTTTCCGGAGAAAAAGTTAGAATTAAAGTACTCCTGATCAGAACTCTGAGTCGGACGTCGTCACAAGTCCCAGAGGCACATGAACGTACTTCCTGCCTGGTAATAACACTTTTAACCAGCCGGTCTTCAGCTCCCAACTGTGATTCCCATCCCTTCCACGCAGTCTGCACAATGATACTAGGAAGGCAAAAAGAAAAAAAAGAGTATAGCTCCTGCTGCGTCATCCCTGTTTCTAGGATGTGCATCGTCCATTCAGAAGGCTAGTTACAGTATTGAGTTAAGCAATCAGGTTGCGGTGGTCAGCCTAGCCCCGCCTAGGAAATAAATCGTGGCACAGGTGCCACGATTTATTTCCTAGACGAGCCTGCTGTGGGGTGGAAGGCTCGGCAATTGGTGCCAAGTTGTATGACAAGAATGATAACTCAGTTTCAATGTATCAGGCTTGGAGGAACGTCCTGCGGCTCTGTACACAAATTCAGCAAAGTAGGGAAGAATGAGCAAGCTCCGTAATTTCGTTCCCTGAG
>MU912712.1:1884-25418 GCA_036418165.1 Cooperia oncophora
CTTTTTAATGACTCAAGAAGCAATTTCGGACGAGTTTCCCATAGGCATCTTGCCAATAACCGCTACGGTAGATACGGCTGCACGTATGTACTCATATATCCATGCAGCACCGCGGCCGCTTCATGTCAATCCTTTTGCTTCATATTTCGCAAATGAAGCAATACGAGCATCAGGTGCGGTCGTCCATTTCCGGGCGGGCGGGCGCGGTTTTCGTCCGGGTCGGTATATTGCGGCGATAGGGCCTTATTTGGGTACCGCCACGAAGCGCCTGCTTAGGGCACGGAATTCTTTCTTGCCGCCCTGCCAGGCGTATTAATCTCACTCGTGTTAGGGACTTACCGTGTCAACTGCCTTCGAAGCTGTTGCCACATTCGTGCTTCACATTCAGCTAGTGCATCTGTATCTGTTTCCAACAATTCTCGCGGAGTGAACCTCTTAGTAAGACGACAAACCCTCACATACTCGTTCAACCAGACTCACTCAACTTAAAAGATTATTAATAATGTCCACCCACTTGAGTTTCAGTTCCTCATTGGGATCGATGATTGGGATTGCATAACCGTAGAAAAGTCGTATCGCATAAAATAGCACCAGAAAGGCGACTAATTCTATCCAAACTGATCTCCATATCGAGCCTTTCCATCGCAGCAGAAGGCGAACAAAATTACCCGAATACGACACGGTCATATTGTCCTAGGTGATTTCAAATTACAGGTTGTAACAAAATGATATTCGAAGTGAGAAAGAAGTTTTACGAAGGTCTTGATCTTGCTGTGAAAATGCAAGCAAAATAACAGCACTCTAATAAGAATAGGATACAAATGCGAAATCTTCGACTACAGTGTCTCTAAATAGGAGGTCCTTCAGGTAATGGAGCACCCAGAACAGCGTTTTGCCCTGTGCATAAGATTTATGTGTGGGAGATGTGGAGGGCAAGCTGCACACATCACTTGAACAAGCTGTAGGATCACTTTTCATGACATATTCCCATTTGAGGAATTTGCATTTGATTTGCTTTTATGTGTGTTGTGTTCCACCAATCTCCCACTACGAAGTTCAGTCTGCGGCGTTTGGAGTGGTATCAGCAAGGTTGGCGGACCTACTACTGAGTTGTATTCCAGAGTCCTAATTTCGCTGCGCATGGACTGCCAGTGTCTGCGGCGCCCACTGCCCCTTCGCTGCTGATTTTCCTCTCATTTTCCCAGGACTTTTTAGTTCCTAGTTTATGACCTTACCTAGTGTTTACTTATCGGAGTTATGTTACTGGTTTTCGCTCAAAGCTGAGATCTTGAAATAGTCCGCCGATAATAAATCGTAAATCGTAAAGTGAGGTTCATTTGCCCTGAGCTGCTTTAGAAGTCCGGAATAAGGAAATCCTACTATATAAATCCGCTAAGTTTGTCTGTTGGTGTGTGTGTGTGTGTGTGTGTGTGTGTGTGTGTGTGTGTGTGTGTGTGTGGGAAATTCATAACTTCTTTTCAAAAGAGTGACAGAGCGCTCAAACTGATAAGTCATGTAGGGGGTCGTGCAGGAACACTATTGGTGGGTGGCAGGAAGTGATAAGAGCTGATAAGATACGGCGAGCAGCCTCATAAGGGGAGGATCACCAAATTCATAGCGCGGGCCACAGCAACGAAAGACCTTGGTTCCAGGAAGTAAGGTAGGGGGCAGGATGGGAACATTATTGGTGGGTGGCAGGAACTGATAACCGCTGATAAGATACCAAGAGGAGCCTTAAAGAGAGTGGGTTACCTAATTCATAACACCGGCCAGAGCAATGACCGGACGTTGGATACAAGTAGTAAGGTAGGGGGCAGGATGGGAACATTATTTTTCGGGTGAGGAATTGGATAACAGCTGATTAAGATACGCGGAGCAGCCCTCATAAGGGGAGGATCACCAAATTCATAGCGCGGGCCACAGCAACGATGAGACCTTGGTTCCAGGAAGTAAAGTAGGGGGCAGGATGGGAACATTATTGGTGGGTGGCAGGAACTGATAACAGCTGATAAGATACCATAAGGAGCCTTAGAAGGATAGGGACACCTAACTCACAACGTCGAACAGCACAACGGGACATCGGTTTCAAGAGGCAAGATAGTGTGCAGGATGGGACCATTATTGGTTTGTGGCAGGACATGATAAAATAAGATACCCCGAAAATTCACAGCAGAGTTGTTGCAACACTGTGGAACTGCTCCAGCAAGTAATTCAGGGGTGCTCAGAGAATATTAAAGGTGGGAGTTAAATTCTGTCAGTGCCCGACAACCGCTTTTGGGACTCCGTATATGCTCACATCATCGTGGCCAAATTTCTATTCCTAGCAATATCCCTCCGTTTAGCGGTCGAAATTGCTTCCACCGCTAAACGCTCGAGTTTCACCGGAAAGGGAATTGTTGTCCAGTGAGGAATGATAAGACCCACTATGATTTCGACTTTTTTATCATCGAAATTCCTCCCACCGCTATGCTGTCCTATCCTCAACGAATGGTGCGCTTTCAGAAAATGATAGCACCACAAGCACTGCAACATGTTCATTAAAATGGAGCAAACAGTGAAGTAGAAATGGTCGTCCTCGAAACATGAGAATTAGGCTAGGTGTTGGTGCTCAGGACAAATCCTGTCAGTTATCGTAGTACCATGGGTTTAACCATGCGCGCAGTAGTGCGCGTCAGCCAGACTCTGGTAATTCTGAGAAGCGGCATACCTCAGAAGGCATTCAAGCTTGAGGACCATCGGCAGCACTTAATTACTCACTCTACAAAAAGCTGTCGCTGAGTATATTGTTATAAAAATGCAACTAGCAGCTACAGGTGAATATTTTGAATTACATGGAGCTTAAAAAAAGACATAGTTCCAGGGCAGATTTGGATAACCAGGTGCTGTAGCTAAAGGAGCAGGGGGGAACTCGCATCGTAAGGGAAGCCTTGCATGGCATATGTTAAGAGAAGGAAGATGTAATTGGAAAGCGGATAAGTATTGCCTTCACGAGAAACAAAACATTAATGTACGTTTTAAAGGGTTTCTAAGCGTTTGGAAACCGAGACGTCACCTTTCTGTTTCATGCACATCCCTACGAAGATGCAGGAAAATGCGCTTGCCAAATGCTCGCCATCACCAAGACATCCTCATGTGAGTAAAAGACATGTAAGTTGTTGTTGAAGCTGCTACATAGGTCGGTTAGATATAAATGAGAATTTGACTCGTTTCACCCAAATTACAGTCAAAAAACGTTACAAGTTCATTACATTGATATAAATGACAGAGAGTCTTCGCCGTTGATCAATCCCTTTGTAGGATGCGGCACGCATTTTACTTCCATTTAGGATCGTAATGGCTTACTGAATGCGATTTGGTCTATACAATGACTTGCGGAGCCAGCCGATGTACGAGTCAGTGCTATTTCCTCCCAACAAATCTGGTACCACTTTGCCGTCCCGGGGGTATCTCCATTGAGCGCGAAGGAAATGAAAACCCTCATAGCGGAAGAAGAAACGTGAAAAAATGGAGAATGCTGTGGGAATTCATTTATACCTTGACATACTGATGTTAGCACGGCAAAGAATGGTTTCGAACGGGGACGATAGAAGCCAACATTTTTGCGCGGTTGATACAAATTTTTCATTACAGGAATGCTAAATTATCGGCAAAAGTCCTGACCACATGCGGCACTTGAACCTACGTAGCGTTTACCGGTTCAGCGAATCATCACAATAAAACACTCCCGGATACGAAGCTTTTAGCTAATTGTGACTGACAAAGGTTGTTCTATAAGTCTCTTGACTTCATAAACACACTGGGTTTCGAAGCAGAGGTGGGAATAGTGAACGCTTTTGAACTCTATTCCAAAAACTTTTCGATTGCTCACTTGAATCTACTACATATCCTCACATAGCAGCCATACATATTCCCGGAGATAAACACTTCAAACATCAAGGCGAGGCTGGAGTAGTCTTCAGAACGTCAGTTTCCTCTTTTCCTAGGGTTCGCAAACTTGCTTCGTTTTGGCAACATGATAGAGATCATTTGAGTGGTTTATACTTCAGATAATTGGTTTTAGAATCTCTTTTAGTTTTGGCTGTACATCAGAGTCTTTCAATTTTGATAAAAATAAGCAATAAAACAAGAATAAAGTAACGGGAAAGTCGCCATAAAGTTGACTTGCGTACGATGTTGACCGAGTTTGTGGGGATAGGAACATCCGTCAGCAAACACTCAAGAATCTTAATCGACATTCGATCGGATTCGACTCTTCAATTTCACGTACCCGCAATGTTCGCTTTGCGTAAAGTTCACAATCATTAGAGTACACTGAGGTTGAAAACGTGCGACTATAAACCGTAAAATTTGAAGCGCTACTCCAATATGACGACACCTTTGACGGACTTTTCGTGCTAACTTGGAAGTACCCTTTTGCGAAGATCACAGGAATTTGAGCGCTCAGGAACTCCTTTCGCATTCTAGGCTGAGGCAAACTCTCACTTCTAGCCCACAGCCGAATATTGCACTAAACCGCGCCACACTACTGGAATCAGGGCCTATCGCCTTTATTAAGCCACAATGGACTCGCACTCGGTTGCTGGCGGAGGGGAGCCACTTAGGTCATGAGGAGTTTTTTCTGATGCACTGTTTTTTTTCCACTTTCACGCTCATATATTAGGATGTCCCAAAACTTCGTGACATTTTTTCAAATCTCGTATCGTCTTTCCGCGACTATTTCGAGATCCAGCTATGTGGCCCATGAACTGTGAAGTGTGTTAAGTGAGCATCCCACAGTTGCTTTACCGTCCCTCGCTGTCGCTGTTGTCATATCCAAAACGGTAGATGAATTCATCATTTTCATCACAGTTCGCTATATTTTTTACTGTAATAACCAAATATTCACAACTACTTTGAGCCACTAGCCAGCATTTCTCTAGAGTGTGAGTCCCGTCTTGACCTCTGAGGGCATGAGGTAAGGGTGTTGGTTATGGCCCGATCGGCTTTCCGCTTTACAGGGACTTCTGCTGGGAGATTAACCTCGTCCAGCAGAGGAACCATGCCGCCTTGGATTTGGACGGCGTATCTCGCGGTCCCTTGAATTAAAAACCAGGTGGTACGAATCAACTCGCTATCTAGTCCTTACGCTTGACTGTTCCAAAAGTACGACAGAGGACTTCGCTCCCTTAAGAAAGTATTGAAGTTCTGTCAAAAGTTTTCTCATGAGTTGACCGGGTTTAGGTCTTAAGGGTGGAAGGGCATAGGGTTAGTGTCTACTATTTCTGTCTTCGACGTGCGCGGGAGGTCGCTTCTTTTTTTTTTTGTTTTTTTTGTCCATGTTATTTTTTTCTTATTATTTTTTGTGGTTTTTGATTGTTCATAGTTGTAGCTGTCGACTTGGTATTATTATTGTTATTTGAGTAGTAGGTGTCCCTGGGTAAACCAGTCCCGGATGCGCCTGTGGCTAGATCGTCCAGGAAGGGCAGAACAGGTTGTGCAATCCCATCAGTGCAATAGGAAGGTGATACGGTGCATGTGGTGAACAATTCATGAGGTTAAGATAAGCGAGCAGGGAGTTCCTATCTTCTGGTAAACACGAGTCTTCCTGTAACTAATCCCGGAGGTGAGAATCCCCATCATCTGGTTTCACAACCCAGCAATGTTTGCCTACTCCACCACAGCGGCTGGGCGTTTACACATTTGGAAAAAAACGACTGCTCGAGGATCTTGAGCTCAGCTGGTGGAATTCCATCACAGTCACCGGGGGGGCGGGGGGGGGGGGGGGGGGGGGGGGGGGAGGGGGGGCGGCGGGGTGCAGACCTGATAGCTCTTTCTGACTGCCGTCTAAACTAGTCCCTCAACGGCCATCTTCTGGGTGACAAATACGATTTTCAAAAGCGCTTCAAAAATTACTCGGCTGTCTTGCTCGACATGGATCTAAAAAGCTTCTGCAAGCAAGGCAACGACTCCTTGCTTGGTGTTGGCAACAAGTTGCCGATGAAATTAACATATATATTGTTGATCAAAATTGCTTCTCACTGGAATAAACGTGACACGAAAAAAAGTTCGTAAATGTCACGAACCTCTGGGACAACCTAATATGCTGCACTTACAAGGGAGGTCTTTCAGGTCGTGGCGCGCTTTTCAGAAATGGTTTGTTGCATGTTGTAGGGGTCCATATAAGGATCACAAAAATGGGTTTCGTTTTTGCTATGCGCTTCTGGGGAGGTCAAAAAATGAGTGAAAAGTTTGCCTGGGAAAAGCGATTTTGAACCATTTTTCTAGGCTTTTTCTATCTCTAATGTTGAGTATGCACATCAGATGAGACCTTCGTAAACACTGCATCGAAAACAATACTAGTCAAGGTGAAAAAAGCACTTTATTTGCACATAGTGAGGCAGCATTGAAGTTCTCTCCGAGTGATTCCTGTTTGCAGATAGGCGTTACGCGCGCATCGGCGCGACCGCGTACTTCAGCCGAGCCATGTGGCCAAAATGACGCTAGGCGGCCCGAGTTAGTAGGCAAGGTCACAACCGTGACTCCAGGCGGCCGTCTGATAACCTCTATACGACACCGAGAGCTTTACAGTGCGAAGAGAGTTATCTCTCGCCCGCCCTCGAGCTGAGCGCTCAACAGCCCATGCGTGCGGGTTGACAACAATTCAGTGCAAGAATGCTCTTACAACAAATCGGCGATGGGCTGCGCCGTGGTCAAAAATGAGTGGTCACGTACCCGGTGAGTAGGGTTATCCAGATCATCCGCGGAGCCACAACCTTCTCAGCAATGAGAAGGATTCCCAGTAATCGTATTCGAGAGCCGCAAGTCTAGTTAAAAACTACGCAGGCCATATCGTCCCCCCCCCCCCCCCACAAGGACCCCCCTCCGGTGCGAAGTTGAATGTACACAATGAGCTCGAACAATAAACGTCTCTCAAACGGCATATTATCTCATGTTGATTACGTACATCGACCGTCCACACTCAGCCCGCCACCGCCCACCACGACCCGGACAGACCATAGCCTCACGCGGCATGCGAACAACACAAGAGACAGCAAAATCCGAAAAACGCACTAAAGTAACCGAGAAAATGCAAAAAAACCCCATCGCCAAATAGGGATCCGATCCGCAAATTACTCTCCACAAGAGGCGACGGAGCGATGCCCTACCAGCGGGCAAGGTGCCGGGAACCGACACCGCGGGCTCACAGCCTACTCCAACCTCACCCGCCATGCTCGAGCGCAACCCCGACCCCACAAGAGACACGTGAGTTGGCGGCGAGTCATTCACACCGTAAGTCCTTCGGCACTTCTTTTTTCCATGCACTTTCTTTTGACTTTATTTTGCTCTCTTTTCAATACATGGTGAAGGAACACTAAACTAAACCCTGTCAAAGTTACAGCTGCAACAGAGCCCAATAAGACGATTAAAATCGCCCTTTCTTGTCAAATTGTTTTTACTTCAGTTTTTTGACCTCCCAGAACGCGATAGCAAAGAATACAAGGCAATTTGTCGTAATCCTATGGACCCCTACAAAAAACAGTAAACCATTTTTAAAAAGCGCGCCACGACCCGAAAGACCTCCCTTGTTAGTTGACGAAGTGCTAAGACACAAGAACAAGATTGCGGCACTTATTCAACTATTACTGGGCCCTCAAAAAGTCAAAAAAAATTATTGGTGAAACGTTGTCTACTTTGTAATTTGATCACGGATATAGCATTCGTTTTCGACGCTGGCTTCAAACTGGTGCCAATTGGCGCCACCTTTCTCACCAATTTCGGTGTAAATTTGCATGGTAGGGTTTTGAATGTACTAATCACGAATACCGAATTAGTTTTCACTCGCTGAGCCATTTGCGCCCACCACACCCTTTCTTTTAGCAAAATCGATAAAAAGCTGCATAATGGGGTTGTTTGATGGCTTGATCACGAATATGGCATTTATTTTTTGACGCCGGCGTCATTAAGCGCTTTTCTAAAAGGTGAGCCCGGGAGAAAGAGTGATTTCCTTGAGATCAGGCTCAGCCTTAGCAGAGCGCAGATGATCGCAGCGTCTTCCATAAACGCCAGCGCCAAAAATGAATGTGATATTTGTAATCAAGATGTCATAAACCCCGTATACAAGTTTTCAGCGAATTCGGTGATCTAGGGTACTTTGGCGAAGGCGCCTGTGGCGCGGGCGCCAGGCACTTTCAGGCGAAGTGAATTCGTTATCAAGAGGCCGAATTACCCCTACGACCCAACTTTCAGCCAGATCTGCCCCGTAGAAAAAAGCCGATCAAGATCCGGCCTGTTTTCGGAAAATTGGGGTAGTAATAGTTGAATAGTGCCCAAGATTGTTATCCTGATCATGATAAGAGGGGCAGAGAGGGTATGAAGAGGGTCCCGCATATGGAGGTAACCTGGGAAGGGGAGAGGGTTGTATTCTGGAATGTAAACGAGAGAGCGATGATGTGCCGTGATTGGAATATCGCCGAGTGTGACTTTCTCACGGTTATATAATCCGCTAAGTTTGTCTGTTGGTGTGTGTGTGTGTGTGTGTGTGTGTGTGTGTGTGTGTGTGTGTGTGTGTGTGTGTGTGTGTGTGTGTGTGTGTGTGTGTGTGTGTGTGTGTGTGTGTGTGTGTGTGTGTGTGTGTCACGAAATTCATAACAAATCTTGAAGTTAGCCGCAGAAACTGATTCCAGGAAATGATGTAGACTATCAAGAACTGATAAGTGGCGTTAGAAAGGAAGTAGGGCTAAAATCATGGCGCGCTCGTAACATGTGCTAGATATTGGTTTTTGTGTGTTTCGATAAAGCTCTGAAACATCTGCGAACGTTTATTTATATTTTTTATGTTCAGCCGCCGCGTATCATTTGTCTGTTCTCACGCCCCTCTCTGACACGCTAGTAGCTACCACCCGCCGCATCGACGCACTTGGTGGACGTGCATGTTTCGCAACCCAAAAATGCGACGGAACAGCGGCGTCCGCCCGCAAAGAGCCGACGGCTCCGCCCACCTGCCGACCACGCCACCCAACTTCACTTCTAATGAATTGCCATGAAATGGTGGCGGTTGTTCCAGGTTCTTCGGCTTCGTCTCGACGACGCGAATGGTTGAGAGTGAGTGTGATAAGGGGACAAACAGCTTGATATCTAGACAAGTTGGAGAACTCTGTGGCATACTTCACTCCTTCTCTTTCTGTCCTTAAGCATCGTATCAATCGTCGCTATCGGTATGAAAGCTCTCTTAGGGCAAATTTTCTGTTTTCTCTTCGATTTCTCCTTGTCAGCCAAGGTAGGCTTCTGCTACTCGCTATTATACCCTGAGCCACACAGCAATATCGTCATGTAACTTTTAACGCGGGCGCTGCCTTTAACTTCAGATTCTCCAGCTCCCGCGATTCCAGAAGCGTAGCTGAGATCTGACTGCCGAGTGGCGAGAGTGGCGAAAAGGGGCTGCGCCTGCGCTACACCAAACCTCCGCCTAACAAAACGGCTTGAGAACGCACAGGAAAAAGGGTCAGTTCGTTTTTTTTTAGGTGTAGGACGGTAATGCTTCAGTTCTTCGCAGTCTTTTGTTTAATTTTGGACCCTGTCCAATATTCTCCAACAACTAATGTGGCTATAAAACTTTGCTAGTGGCTATTAGCGGCAGGAAAGATCTCCTATTAACCGCGCTCACAGTCAACTCTTATAACTCTCACATAACTGCCTTTGTCTCCGATTCCGCCACCTTCCGTCTTGCCATCATAAGGAGTGATCTACATTGTCTTCCGGGCAGATCCAAAATCCTCTTGAGGAATCATAGAGATTTATCACACGGTACTCTAGGGCGGTGCAGAGAGCATGGCAGCATGAAACCAACACCTTGAGGCCTGGGTTGAAATCACTATTCCGCAGTCTGTGAGATGAGGTAAAGAGTAAGAGTGAGTTGAATAAAGAAGAAGGAGAGAAGCAAATGTGTGTCCACATGGATGAAATGGAAAAAACCCTGATTTGAAGCTCAAGTTGGGGTGATTCGACTTCCTGAACACGAGACACATCCACTTGACCCGAAAGTGCCTGGTGCCTGGCGCCCAGGCCGAAAAAAACCCCAGATCAACGAGATCGCTGAAAGTGGTTTTCGCACTCAAGTTCTATGCAATACTCGGAACGTGTGTGGCATCCACGAGAGACCAAGATGCTTTGAGTCCTAGGTTTTATGTTAAAACAAAGAATATAGCTGTAGTACTGTTTCCGCATAAAACAATATCGACATCGAGTTAGCGCAACATTTCTCAGCTGCAGTTAATTCGAATAATTCGACCAAATTTTCAGGGAGGTGCGCTAATATCAACAATAGCACGGTTGGCCGCCCACCACCTTATACTTTAACTATGACTGATATCCAGAGAAGACTAAGTGGAAAGCAGCCGCTTCCGATGGTCAGTGTAAAACCAGAGCATTTGATAGATTTTCATTCGTAAAATAATTAGTCTCGACAGTAATGTAACACTAATGAGAGCATCAATTATCTGGGTGCTGCTTGCCTTGGAGACCTAAAGAACTGAAATGATCCCTGAAACGTCATGCATACACTGATCTTTGCTCGGTTTGCAAGTGCGAGTGAAATTTGATACTGGAAGTCTTGATAGCTCTTGTGAGTCGCCTTGCTCTATTGAGCTACTGCATATTACAGTGCCTAAGAAAAACAACCCCCAAAAGAAGCCCAACTTGAGCTACACAACCCGCATAATACAGCAAAATATCGCACAAGTTCTAGAGTAGAAAACATTAGGCCTTACATGAGAAGCGTAGTCTTTTTCACCTTGGAAGATGAGGCGTGTTGACTGTAGGGGTGGGTAAGGCACAGCCGCGCATACCCCATTTTCCGCCCGACTTGTTGAAGCGCAGGCAAACGCGAAGAGATTGTATTACTACGTTTGTGTCCATCATATTCCACCAAGTTTGTTGTCGCTTATTCGTTCGTCAACTGATGAAAAAGGAGTTTGTGGGCGCGTACCGAAGCCCCTGCCTCTCTATACACGCCCCAGCGTCCGATACAATTCAAACATTTGTAAGGAGCTCAGCAAACCACTAACCAACGTCTGGTGTTGGTAGAAGATACCCCGCCGCTTCGCACAACTAAATCCTCCATTCGGTTACTTGCTTTGATATGTTGTCTATTTACTTTGTTTGCTTAGGTTACTTGCTCTGATATTGATATGAGGCCCAGCATTCTGGAAGTCATGGCAAAATTACCGAATTCTGGAAACTAGCCGAGGCAGGACTCTGGCCCCGCTCTCCCCCCCCCGCCCGGTATACGGAAGCAACTCAACATCGCATTAGCCATTCGAACGCGGTTAATTTGTTTTGTTCCTCACCGCTCTATCTCGCACGTCTATAGGTCATTGCTACTTCGCACATTCCAGCTTTCACCTTCTCTCCTTCAAGTGGCCACCCACACGGCCCGGAGTCGTCCCCTCCCCTAGAAAAACTTCGTTTGCTAGCTCGCCATAATTTCTTGCTCGTCTCGATGTTTTGGCAGGCGCCGTAGTCTACAATTCTTATCCCGTAGACGGAGTAGGCGTGGCATTTGAGCATGGCATAGGATGGGTTTCTCGTGGGATATTTCAATTTGAGATGACTGTCATCTTGTTCTGAGTTCGACAAAGACATGACCATAATTATCTGAAAACTGAATCCAATACTCACCAGCAGCCAATCATTCACTAACCGCGTTTTTAGTTGAAATACGCAGCCACGCCCACCTCATCTCAAGGATTGCGAGTGTATGTGCCTGCGTTTCTTGGTTTCGCAATAGGACCATCCACAAAAGTTTGAGATGTCACGTAACCCCACCCCCTACACCAGCAAGCTCAGCCATAATATATTTTGTTTGAGGCGACACGGTTTATTGCGCCGACAACAACACAGACATTTGTAGCGGAGCTGGCTGTTTTAGGTGTAGACTCCTCCCACTTTGTTCTATGACTTCCCGGTCTGCAGGTGAAACCCGTACTCTTTTTTTTGCATTTCGCGGCACAGTCCGTATTATCGAAATCCTTCTCCTGTCTGCCAATGTTCTTCTATGACATACAGGTTAGCTCAATAATATTCTTCTTGAATATTATTGAGCTAACCTGTATGTCAGCTACCCCATGCAAATCGTTGTGTGGCCCAAATAAGCGTTTTGCTACGAAAGCAAAGGGACTCGAATGTGACAGTCAATCGGCGCCGTGGACTCGCTGTGAACTTTTTCTATTGATATTTAGCAATCTCTGAGATTTCTTCTTTCATAGGCCCCGACCCTTCACCTCTCCCTCCCCGGCTTCACTCATCACCGTTTGATGCCAAATTCGGTAATCGGACATAAGGCTGACGCCACTTAGTCCTTTTCAAATAAGATAATTAGGAGATTCGGTCAGTCAGTTGAAGGTATCACTATTTTGAAGGAGAATGGTGGGTAAACCATGGTTGTGAACAAGGTACCTGTAGGGGAAGCGCGTAAGTACATCGGCCGAGTTAAGTCCATAAAATGAGCTACGTAAAGACAGAATCCGCGATCATCCGATGCACATTTCCTCTCTGCACAGAATATACCCACTTCGCGGCTTCAACGCGCTTGATAAGAACGCCGAGGCCATGCCACGACGAGCACTCTCCGCCCCTTATAATCGCCCTCCACCTTTATCATTCGGTATACTATCCCTATATACAGGTGAGAACTCAATCATTGTGTGCCGCATCCACATACCATCCCTCTCTTTATTTCATGCTTTCCGTAAGTAGAATTCTTTGGTTTTCTTTTCTCTACCGAGCTACGTAGCACGCTGAGATTTCTACTAGAACCCCACCGTTCGCGAGTGACGGTCGCTGGCTGTTTTAGTTTCGTTCGCTGCGGATTTTGACTATTATAGGACAAGCGCCCCCAAGAGCCGCATACAGTTCTTGCCACCCTTTATAAGTCACTATACATTTTGGTGTGGAGTAAAGTCAATGGACGCTGTCTTATTCACTGTGAGTGCTGTCACAGGGCCGGGCGATGCCACCCGTTCTCCACCAACTGTTGTCGCACACCCTCTTCAACAGGCACCGAAAGCCTTTATAGGCAGCACTTCTTCACCTTTCTTCACTTTGAAGGCAGCTAACACGATAAATCTCTAGGACGAGTAGGATTATACGCCTGGCAGGACGGAATTCCGCGACCCTGAGCAGGCGCTGCGTAGCGCCTTTTCCAAGGA
This sequence comes from Cooperia oncophora, assembly GCA_036418165.1. Lineage (NCBI taxonomy): Eukaryota > Metazoa > Nematoda > Chromadorea > Rhabditida > Trichostrongylidae > Cooperia > Cooperia oncophora. Next base: position 15,069 of record MU912712.1, read on the forward strand.
AGGTACCCTTATAAGGCCCTATCAAGCTACAACATACCGACCCGAACGCCCACCACGCCCGCCCGCCCACAAATGGACGACCGTACCTGATGCTCGTATCGCTTCATTTGCGAAGTACAATATGAAGCGAAGGGATTGGTATGAAGCGGCTGCAGAGCTACATATTTTGTATATGTTTGTACGAGTACATACTACATACCGTCCATCCCTGAGATAGAGTGGGCGTGGCATTCGAAAATGGCATAGAATGCTTTTCTCGTGGGATATTCCAGTTTAAGACAATTGCCATCTTGTTCAGTATTAGGACAGAGACATGACCAATTGTCTCAAAAATGTCTCTCTAAAACCACAGCCACCCCACGTTTAATTGAAGTGCGCAGCCGCGTCTACCCACATCTCAGGGGTTTCAAGTGTACGTGCAGCCGCACCTAGTACCGTAGCGATATTGGCAGGATGTCTTCGGAAAACTCGTCCGAAATTGATTTTTGAGTCATTAAGAATGAAGACTTTTCTCCGCCGTTTCACGCCCTGCTGGCAATTTAGGCCGAGTACCAAATTATCGGTCCAACTGCCTTTAAAGGCACCTTCCGCAATAAAATAAGGCTATAATCTCGAATACATCCGATAGGCTATTGCAGAGACTGCACTACATTCAAAAAGTGCAAATTTGCAAGAATTTTGGAGGAAGGACAACAAGGGCCATAAGCACCCTTAGGGCGATGCCACCCCTCAGACAGTGCTACCTACTAGCTTGTAGCCCCTCTTCCAGCATTCCTTATTCCAAATGATGAGAGCACGGTTATAAAGTTAAAGAGCTGACATCGTTATGATGACAGCAAGGTGAGAATTCGTACAAACATGCCTTTTCTTCACTGTATGCATGTATGCACGCACAAGCTGGGATCCATCAGGGGTCTTACACAGGACTGTTTTTTTTTGCTTCTTCTCCACTATGCAGTCCGAAGTTGGCCTCGTACTCTCCATCTGTGACCTCGAACTTTTTTCTCTGATACTGGATCCCCTCGCACCCCTGGCTTTTCAGCAATCCCTTTCTCTACGTCTCGACCTATACAATGGCGATGACTTCAGGTGCTAGTCAATAGATGTCGAAGGTTTCCTCCTCCCGAATGATGGTACTAATAAGCAGACCACGAATGAATGGACAGTTTGATAAGCCTGGGCAAAACTTGCCCCAGGAGGCTCCATTTCCGAGCCACAAGAGTGATAAGTGGCGACGCTTGCCACTATACATTTCACGTCACGGAGATGGGGAGGCGTGACCGCGCACCTCATCTGAACGTGGCGTAGTGTGTTTCCCGTAAGATAATATCTCCAAGCTGCAATAACCAGTAAGCGACGAAATAGCCGCCTTGTTTGGATGAAATAAACAGTCACACCCCTCTCATCTCCGGGATATGGAGTGGGAGTGTTCGCCCTTCACAATTTTGTACCTCAGTATACATTTCATTCCGATCAGTTCTATTTCAGAACGCACCCGATAAGGAAAAACACCATTCATGACACATGAAATTAACTAAAAGGCATCAATAACAGAGCAAGTTGCAAGTAGGAATGATTAGTGAATTCAGCTTTATGAATTGAAACCGGATCGACCAACATGATGTTTTGCACAGAATGTACACGGACAATCAAAGAACAACAACAACGATAACAACACCGAGAGAACGCCGAAAACTGGACCGTAGATTAAGGTTATCTCTTCGAAACAAAACACGACAATTAAGTCAGTAACAGTGGAAAGATGTACATTGGAAAGCCATCATTAGGCGGAAACAAATTCTATAAACTGCAACCCGAACCCTTAGCGCTGACCCCTTCGTTGTCTACGTATATGAGGATTGACGGCCGTCGAACTACTCGTCGGATGATCCTCCCGCGGATCTTGGCTAAAAAAAGCGCATGTAAGGAATATAGGAAGGTAGGTACTATGTACCACTCATTGTCTCAGTCGTCCAAAATCGGGCCGTTGTCTGATCGACTTTTTTCTTCGAGGGCAGACTTGACTGAAAAGTTGTCCCCTAGTACTTTGACCTCGTGAATGCTATTAAACCTGCTTGCCGCAAAACCTTCAAGCACCCAAGCCACAGGCACAGGCGCCAAAACACCCTAGACCACCAAGGTCACTCAAGACCTATTTCCTAGGCTAGCTTCACCTCCTGAACACGAATATCACATCTATATGGGGTATTAAGAAAGCTAAGGATGAAGTGAAGAGGGAACATGTGATAGCTCTGCCTGCTTCTGCTCGCCTGCACCGTTCCCTCGAGATTAAGATCCTCTGCTAAGGCTGACTATGAGTAAAGGGAGGGATCCCCATCACCGGCAACCAGAAAGGCTGCTTTTTTTCACCGTCTCCCCAAGTGCCTAGCACACCGCTCCTCACGACCCGACTATTGTCCGTCCTACACCCGCAGGTGTCAAAACAAGCATGTGATGAGTCGCTTGTGACATATGCGTAAGGCGGCGTCAGACTAAGCGGATCATAGTCTGTTTAGGTCAAACTACCTCTGGGAACGAATTTTCAGCGAATTGGTGACCCTTGGTATTTTGGCACCGGCGCCTGCGGAGGGAGCGCCACGGGTTTTTGGGGAAAGAGATGTGATAGTCGTGCTCAGAAGATCGAACTACCCTGTGGACAACTTTCAAGCCAAGACTGCTTTCGGAGGGAATAAAAAGTCGGTCAACTGGCCTGATTCCGGATGATTGAGGCAGTAAAGAGTAAGTAATGCCAAAAGGTAGTGGACACTTACTGAAGTAGGTACTCGTCCCCATTTCCTTCGCCACTCCCATCACTTCGACTCGAATTCATTTCTCCATCATCTTGCTCCCCATCGGCGTCTTCGCCACCGTCTGAATACAGACATCGTTCTACATATGACGTTCACGGGAATAAAATTGAAAGGTGATCTTGGAGAGAAGCCTACAAATGAATAGAGGTGACCAACCCTCGACCGGGTCATTTTGGTTCGATGACGTCTCCCAGCCACTGCCTTCACTGTCGCTATTATCAGAGCTTTCAGAACCAGCTTCAAGCTTAAATGCAGAAAAAAATTAGGGAAACTTCATCAGGCACAGTATATCGACGAATCAGTTTTACACTGAATGAATCCAAATCCACTAACCCTTCCAATTGCCTCAAAAACGCCTGTCTCGTCGTCGTCATCATCATCGTCGTCATCGCTATCATTATCATCATCGTCATCCTCATCTCCATCGTCCATTTCATCTCCCAAAGAATCGCTGTCATGGCCACTGTCTGATCCCTCCTCATCTTCAGCCTCATCGACATCGTCATCTTCAGCATCACGTCGTTTGCCAACCTACAAATAATCAAAACGACTCACTATTAAACAAAAGACATTTGTTGTAAAACACACCTCGTACGCTCTCACCAAAGTCTTCTCGTTGCTGAGCATGTACTCAACTTCTCCCTCACTCATTCGCTCGACCACAGCAACGTAGCGATCGGAATGATCACATGAGATATCTAGCAGAGGACGTTTTGTATCTACCGTAGCAATCACCTTAACGACACCTTCAACAATTAATGGATAATCAAACAAATACTGGGCAATAAACAACTGCTACAGCTTTCATCTCAATTTATTTTGCTGAAACTTCCACCGAAGGCTTGGTGTCGTAAACACGACAGACAATTGTTTCTGGATGCTGGAGCGATATTGCAAAAACAGCTGAAGGCTAAAAAGCAGTAGGGCCATTGGCATCCCCATTAAGATTATAGCAATCAATGTTGACACCGAGGCCATCTGACTCCAGGAAGATGGGCCCACAACTTTTTGAAAGGGCAAAAACTCAAAAACTTGCATTTGAAGATAGGGAATATATTTATCATGAATATATCAATAATTGCTCTGCGCCATTTGGAGCCGGGGCTGACGCTTACATCGAGGGAGGAGTACGCTACGAGTTTAGACCCTGCTCTGGCACGCATGACCGACCTGCTCACTCAGGTCATCCGTGCCATACCAGGTCTGAGCACAGGAAAGGATCATCTTTCCTCTCGGGAACTGAGAAAACAGAACGCACAATGGCTTTAGTAAGATGCCCAATAATCATTATACTCAAGTTGACATCAACACCAAGAGATGCAAACTGGTGACGGAAATGGCGCTAAAGTCAAGAAGGATTGCCATATTCGTGAGAAAGGCACTGAATAAAATCGGCGATCGTTTTGGAATTGGGCATTGCAGCAGTTGAGCAGTGCCAAATATTCAAACAAAATTATGACTAGAAAAGCTCAGACTAAAAATAAACATGAGAGAACACTACTTACAGAGTAATCAAAAGTATCGAAAGTACGAAATGACGCACAATATGTGTTACGAAAAACATCTGCGCAGTCGGAGTACATGGCAGCATAAACAACCTTCTAGAAAAAGAAAATGTCATAAGAAAATCCACAATCTCAGATTATACCATCACTCACCCCTGTGCTATTGAAAACAAGTTTGCACTGCTCTAGAGCAGGAACCAAATGAAGCAAACGGTATGTTCGAGTATCCCACTGAAACAGCTTCGAATTATGATTGTCGTTGCATAACACGGCACAGAGAAACCTACCACTTCTGTATTGATGATTATTTCATTTCCTTGTGGATGGAATACACTGCAACCGGTTGTATTCAGTTGATCGAATGTGTGAATGACCTGGAAACGCAATCCTTGAAGATGGTTCTCGTGCGCTGCTTTCCTTGAATACCACCCGTATACTCATCTCCGTGGACGGTTCTAGCCATGTGCAAGGCGAGTAAGCCAGCTGTGGTACCTTGCCACTTTCTCCGCCCAAGGGTGCATGGAACGGTGCAACAGGGTACCCGAGTGCTCTCTCTTACTCCGCCGGCGCTATTTTCAAGATGCAGCACTTGAGACGATGCCAAGCCCCGCTTCAGGGCACTTGTCAACCGAGAAGCCTCTCCTCTCTTTCATTTTTTCTTCCTCCTTCCTTCTTTTCCTTCCTTCCTTCTCTGATCCCTCCTCCTTTACCTTCTCCCTCCAACTACTGGACTGGTAGATGCCTCGTGAAAATACCCCTGGACCCTCGCGGCGAGAGCACGTCTGGTTGACAACCTGCCAAGCCCCCGCCGGAGGAGGGAAAACTCACCTGGGCTCGTATGCGGTGCGGTTTTGACGTCAGCGCGGAGCGAAGGGCGATGGCCTGCGCCTCCGCCACTGTGCTCCGATCAGCAGCCGCTTTTATGTGGAAGGAAAAAGAGAGAAAAGAGGATTGAACAAATAGTGGATGCGTATAGGTGAGTTAGTGGTAAAGGTGAGAGAATACAGAATAAGTCGACTATCATGATAATTACTTCAGTAAATGGCGAAACAGTTCCCTTCGATTACCGTCATACCGTTATAAGGTCACATCTAACTGTTGGCAATTTGCCAAACCTGCCCTTAAGTGTTTGTGTAAAAGCTGTCGTTTTCACAATCGAAGGAAACTACTTCGTCAGTTTCGCCATTTGCTGAAGTAATTCGCCCTGATAGTCGACTTTTCTGTATTCTCTCACCACTACCACTAACTCACCTGTAAGCATCCACTATCTGTTCAATCATCTTTCTCTCTCTTTTTTTCCCTCTTTTTCCTTCCATATATAAAAGCGGCTGCTGATTGGAGCACAGTGGCGGAGGCGCGGGCCATCGCCTTTCGCCGCTGCTCTCGCGGTGACGTCGGAAATTCGTGCCGCAACGCACGGGTGAGTTTTTCCTTGAAGCCAAGCTCCGCGGGGAAACAAGTTCTCAGCGATAGAGCACAAGCAGTGGCAGGGAGCAGAGTAGCGCGTGTGTATCGCTAGGGCCTGACGGGCGTACGGCAGCGCCGGCGGAGTATGGAGTCATACTGGATTAGGTTACCCTCCAGCCCCGCTTTCGTGTACTTCTAATAGGAGAAAGTGGCACGCGGCTGCAGCTGCGGACCCATTCACTTTGCACAAGGCAACGACCACGATTACAAAAAGGAGTGTACAGTTTATCTCCAGGGTCCTCCATGAACCCACCGGAGAACTGCAAACTGCTGGAGAGCTGTGCAATAGCACTCAAAAACTAATACAAATCGCCTTTCAAAGACATCAGTCAGATTTTGGATACCCGCGTTCTTCCTTCTCTGCCATGGCCGTAAATCGTGATGCACTTCCCCTTTCAAGCAGCTGAGAAACCCAGACCATATCGAGTACTGTCATCGTCGCACTTGATCAACGCTTCCTATCCTACACTACTGCACTTATGACCTTCAACACTCCTACGCTCCATCAGATGATGGTAAGGGGCGTTGATCAAGAGCGCAGATGAATGTTTGATATCGAACGGGTAATTCAACTCGATCAATGAAGGAGAGGCGAAGCTGCTCAGCATTGGTTCACTTTCTCTGATCCTTAAGCTGCTTTCAAAGCGAATTATGAATTACTGTTTTCTACCCCGCGCACATCAACGCTTCCCCTGACAGCTGTGAGGGGGGCTCAGCTTGGGTGTGTGTCCCGTATATCCCATCCTATGCCCTATCAATACCAAGCCCGATCTCGGTTATCCAGATGGCTCTTCGGGAAAAACCGGCCTTGCGGACAAGCACGCAACCAGAGAATCACGCGCACATAACTCACGGACATAGGAAGTTATGTACAGTAAGGGTATGAACTCCTAGAAACTAACACAACTATACATAATGAAGCTAATATAATACAATTTGTAAGAATTTAAGAGGTGTTATTAGGGTCTCAGCAAGAATTGTTCCAACTGGACTTTCTCAAGAGGTTTTCTCGCCTTGGTCAGAGTTATAGGTCTGACCAAGGCGAGAAAACCAAAGAAATAAGCAATCCAGCACCCCCCCCCCTACCTCGCTAGGCCCTTTTTTAGATAGACAAGATAGAAGGGTGGGAGTGACTTACAGGTCCGCGAACATCATAAAGCACTCCATCATTTAGAACCATCGTGTCACATGGAGAAAACGATGCACGGTTGTGAGTGTAGCCGGTTGGACACGAATCACGGCGGAACTTTCGCAAGAGTCGACCCGTCTCAGTATCGTAGATCTGTATTACGCAAAAATGTACGAAATCATCTAAAAACGAAGGTAAATTGCACAGACTTCCGCCATGCCACACACCTTCTCTAAAAACTTTGTAAACAAACAAAAGAAAGAAGAGATGAGATCACAGAATAAAAGCCCACCGTTCCTACGATATCGCTTGTTCCAATGATTTTCTCACTTGACAGATTCGAAAACTGAACGAAGTATTCATCTGGTATATCCAACGCATACTCCTGCTGGTCTCCCAATTTCCACAGCGCGGATAAAGGCGTGATATAAGCCGATGATGTGAGCAAGAAATTACCATCCTAAAAAGCTGTAGTAGAATTCAAACAGTCGTGTATCTTATAACAAGAAGGAGTCAGCGAACTGATGCACCACGCGTACCTTACTGGGAACAATGGATGTAATTCCACTCGAATGGCAAACTGTGTGGGATTCTTCGGCTCCCGTCTCCATATTCAACCAGTGAACTTCACCAGTGAATGTTCCGACGATTAGATGCTCATCATCGATCTGAAACGATCTGATTCACTCAACTCACTTGTAAAAAGGAGCTACTAGGTAACGAGTGAATCCAAACAAGTGTAAAGGCTTGAAATCTATGTAACATACAGAAAATGCACAGCTGGTATACATTTCTTCGTGCTCGGTTATTGTTCTTGCAGGGCGGAATCGACTGAACACGTAACTCTCATCCTTCGACTTCACTTTGTTCCTGCAAAGTTCACACAAGTAGACGCAATCACAGCGGTAAAACGCGGAAATTAAAGACGAATTCCGCGATCACGCGATAGTAAGAATCTGTTTCTTGTTCGACACCTGTTCGACGATGGTTCGCGCGGCCGGATTGCCAATGGGGCGCAGCGGCCGTAATTGCCACCCATCACTCCGCCTATGCGACGCGTTTTGTGAACTGGACAACTAGATTTCTTGACTGATGTACTTTATCGACGTCATTGGCAAGGGTGCATATCGTTCGGCGGGAGGTTCGGCCCACAACTTCAGACGTCGTCTTAAATTTACGGCTGTTCAGTGTGCACACGACGCTGCAGCTGTCATCTGCAGAAGGCACGTCCCTCCCTCCCCCTCCGCCATAGAAGCTCCCTCACACTTTGGAGAGGAACGGTCTATACCGTATCGAGAGGCAGATGGAAAGCGCATTCCTTACCTCTTACTCGTTCTCTCATCCTTTGTCTCGCATCTCATGGGTTCCTTCGACGTTTATCGCCCACCTTTTCGTTTTACTAGTAACTCAAGTACGATAGCACCTAAAACTTCATTATGTCCACCCCTCCCGCAAACTGCAATCGCAGGAATGTGTCATTTCGCCTCACGGAGGAATCCGATGTCAAACATATGAATGTGTCAAGAGTTCTTAGAATTTATGTCTTACCGAGAGTGTACGGACAAAATATCTCTTGCTAGCAAGCGAGGTGACTGATAGTTCACGGGACCATTTCCACGGTACGCGGCTCAGAGACAACGATGGGATAAAAAAGTGAGAAAGCGAGGACGAAGTTTGTTAACTGAGGTGAGCAGCATTTCGAGTAGTTATGCCACTCTGATACCAGATAATTTCATTTTGGATTTGATTCTTCAATGTACCTACGAAGAACATTCCTTAAACTTACCTGAAATACTCTGTAACAATGTCATCAAGACCCTTGTAGGGGCGAATTTCTTCTTTTTCTGTTACATTCGTTCTCGTGTTCGTCGACGTTGCTGTTCGAAGCTGAGTCGCGGCCTGGCGGGAACGCAATCGATCCTACAATAACACTAATATACAGACAAACTGAACAAAAAAACCAGGAAAAAAAATTCAAAAACAAAATGAAAGAACAACACGAACTCGATTTGCGAACTCGGCCCGGTGTCGGCTCCAGGAATCCATGCTCCCGCTGCGATGTCGGTAAGGTAACACTTCCTAATCGTTTATGGAAAGAATTAATTGGAGTGCTAGCTTCAGCAGCCGTCCCAGTTGTTGTCAAGCCCGCAGCTCCAGGAAGAACCAAAGATCGAGGCTGAGTGGCTGGTATTGCCAGAGATCGGGTTCGCGGCTAAAAAAAAATTGTGTATGACATACTAAATACTCATAAAAACCCTTGAGTACGGCTAATAAATTCTCCATTTACCCAGCACTAACCAGAGGTGGTAGTCTCGCCGGTGTTGTAGACGCTTTACTTGCTGGAATTTGCGGGAGATCCGCTTCAGACACAAGCTGCTCCGCAGTGGAGTGGAGGCCTTTCCTAACGAGATGGTCGTGAATCAATTGCAATAACTCCTTTTCATTGTAGGAAACACGAGTGTTCGCTATTACATGGGATTTCCACAAGCGCTCCTGTAAGAACACAAGTGAAAAAGTAAAAAAAAAACGAAACAAAAATGAAAAGTAGGAGTTTAGCAATTCGTTTCAGCATCGGAGAAGTCATTGTGAAAGCCACAGCCATTGAAAAAGAAAAGAAATTTAAGTAAACAAGACAAAAGTAGAGAGTAGCTCCACCGAATATCGACTAACAATAGTAATAATATGTATAACAGCAATAAAACGGTCAAACAGAGTGAGAAGCCTTACAATCAGGTTAAGGAGGATATGAAAGGGAGGCACTGGATAAGCCTTTAAAGCTACGAAATGTAGTCAGTTATAACCTCAGACCACCTTTTGCACCAACTCATTCACCCACCTCGGGATTTCTTCTTTCTATGCTCAGGCGAAAAAGCACACCCCCTCGGTTTTCTTTCTTGATATTTTTCTTCTTTAAGGGCCTTCAATAAAAAAAGAATGAAGTTTGGCCCTACACTGTCAATGTCGGCTAACCGGCTCATCACGTTAGAGACAAACCCTCGACTTTATATTGTGGATACTGGCGCTCGTTTACAAACCTATCTGCTAAATAACTGCCCCGGGAAGAAGAGCGCGGGAAAAATAACCACGGAGAACACCCTAAGTAAAGACCTGGTAGCCTCTCTGGACGAGTTTTCCGGACCTGCTCGTTTTATACCAGCAAAGCTATATCCTGCCACCTCTAGCTCAATAATGGTTTCTCCGCGTCATTCAATACTATCACCATGAAACAGCGAAAAAAAAAAACGGAAAACTGTACTAGGTGACAAAAAATAGCCTTTTCGTTGGGTGGGGCATTGGGGAGGCATCAGAAATGCCACTTATGGGGGCCACAACGCCTTTGCCAGTGACCATAAAGCCGCGAAAGCGCGAAAAATCTTAGAGACTGAGGGCCAGACTATGTACTTGTACAAGGAAGGACGCATACGAGTTGCTCAAGCGC